>CAUYLG010030617.1:0-186790 GCA_963573385.1 Cacajao melanocephalus
CAAATCCTTTCCACCCGCACAATTATAAAACTGTTGTTTGCTTCTGTTTTGTATTCTTTCTCTTTTGGTTTTTTTTTTTTTTTTTTTTTTTTTTTTTTTTTTTTTTTTTAATGCTTGGTTCTAGATCAAAGTTTAAGCAGAAGATTAAACATGAGGGAACCTCATAAATTCTGTGTAATAAGGAAGAGACTCTATCACTTCAAGGGCAAACATCGAGTGGAAAAAACAACGCATGTGCTGTCATTTCTCCTAACACCGTATCGTTGCGTGGTTTGAATTTTTTTGTCTTTATTGACAAGGGCTTGTCAAAGTTCTTTGACAAATGTCCCAAGTTAAGAAACAGCATCTGCTCACCTGCAATAGTTCACAGCAAGGGATCAGGCTGTGTTTGATGAGAAAGTTGGGGGATAGAGGAGGATGCGGCATTCTCTTCACAACAGCGCCAGCTTGGAGTTCTACACGCTGCTCAAATGCCAACTGCAGCAGTGTAGTCTTTGAGAACTTGTTTCTCCCTCCCTCGTGTAGGGGCATTTGTCACAAAATTTCTTTCTCTTTTGGCACCAGCCCCTGACTTCTGTTTGGGGAAGGACACTGTTGGGTGCCTTGTCAGAGGGTCTGTCAGCTACATGCCTCCTCTCAGCATTTAGCTGAGGGACAGGCAAGTGACATAGGACAGGTCATTTAGACTGTTTCTCCCCAGGCCTTGCATTTGGAGATGGAGGGGAGAGACACAAGAAAAGAAATGGTGATATGAACAGCAAACCAATGTTAAATAGTTGAAATCAGTCCATCTACCTTCCTTCGTCTCCCTTATGGTGCCATGAGGAGGACCTGGATTCCGTTTGGGAGCAGACTTTATTTAGAAAAGATTTGGACATTCAGTCACAGACATACATGACAGCACTACGTTTTCTATGTTAAGTAAGGCTACATAGTTGTGGAAAGTGGGAAAACCAATGCCCAGTGATAAGTCCAGGTCTTTAAGGAAAGGCTTTTGGTAGCTAACCACATGATCTTCCCTGCATTTAATGGATAAAAGCCAGACTTGGGCTAGATATGAGCACATGACCCCACATACAGATCCCATAAACACAGACCTGCCCCAGGAAGTCACAGCCTATTGGTGGGAGGTAATTTAAGGTGATTGAAGGCAGAATGTGTTAGTACCTAGGATAGGACTGGTAAAGTGTCTTCTGAAGTTGAGAGGAAGGAAAGGGAGGGACGGCAGGGAGGGGAGGCATCAGGGTGCCTCCTCCTCCTGTTTTTTCGCCCAGTTGGTGGATCCTTAGGGACTCAGCAGGACAATGGAGCGTATTAGGAAAGAGGGAAGAAAACAAGTGGGTGCCCACAGGCAGGGCCTGCCAGAGCCTGTTTGAGGTGCTGGGATTAGTCACTTTGAAAGGCAGAGGGGACAGCTCCCAGTCTGGTGGTGAGGTCCTGAGGGCGGGAGTCTACATGTTCACCCCAAAGGCACCAGCTGCCCAGGCTCCTGCACCGAGCAGTAAACCCTCCAAGAGGGGCCCTCGGGGTGGGCACAGCAATCGCTTTAATGAACCACGGTGACCTGAATTCTCCTTGTTCTGTTTGGAATGAAATGAACAGTGCTTTCAAAAGCTCGCTCCCCAAAGCCCAATGTGGGCTTCTCTGTGGGCAGAGGGTGTGGTCAGGATTTGCTAACTTGGGGTGGCATGGTTTATTTTTCTTCATGGAGAGAAAAAGCAAAGGCTCTAGGACAAAAGGTCAAGACCCAAATGAAATGAGTATGGAATTGCTCCTGTTAACAGCAAACATAGCTCAGGGAGTTCATTTATTTAGAAGCCATTTTCCTGTAACTCTGAATGTTCTTAGTCACTGATACAGGGTCAGCGGCATGTTCTTTTATGTTAAAAGGTGCAGAGTAAGAGGTGCTTCATCTTAGGTGTTCAAGGGTTGGGGTGTGTAGGATGAGTCCTCCAAGATGAGATGATTTGCAGCGGATAAAATTATACCACCCAATCGGTCTCTTCCTTATTGAAAACGTCCATTGACAAGTATTTTCTTGTTGTGAGACGGAAAGAGAAAAGAGGTATTGTTGAGGTGCTGATACTGATGTGCAATTTGATGTAAATTCTCTTTAGTTCAGTCATATTTTAAAAAATTGATAAAAATCAATGTAGTTGTTCCTAATGAATAACTACAAGACAGGTAGGGAACTTTGTTGTTGTTACTGATAATAATTAATTTACAGGATCATTAATATATTACAATGAGACAAAAACATGCTGTACCATAGGATGAAATATTACATAACATTTGAAGATTTGAAGTTTAGAGGAAGGAAAGGGAAGGATGAGACTTCACACAGAAATTTTATGCTTATAATTAATCTTGTAGGGCTGGAGTCCCAAATCAGCCCTTTCCACCCCCACCCCAGGCATGAGGAATTCCTCTATGAAAAAACATAAAGATGTAGAGGTCAGAGGATTTTGCAATTGTGAAGATCTTTTTTTTCGCCCAAGTAAGAATAACTCTTCTTTCAAATTTGCAGACAGCTTGGGGTCTGCAAGCTCTGAATGAATGTGCAATTAAAATGAAAGTTTTTTTATTTGCCCTATTAGGCAGTAGAGAGATAATCTGAGGGCTGTGAGAAAGAATGTGGTATAAGCAGTCGACACTCACCTTTTTCTCCAAAGAGAGCTCGTTCAATGGGCGGCTGAATCGAAATTCACAGGGAAGGACTTTGCAGTGACTGAGCTGCACAGGCAAAGTCAATTTTGTGCATTTTTTATCACGGTTTGGAAATAAAATGCAACCCAAATGAAGTGAACGCCTCTCTTGTGGATAATTGCTTCCAAAAGAATGAGTACCAAACAACACCCCTGGTGCTTACATGGGAAAAAATAATAATAAAAAGGATTTAAAATTAAGGACAAAAAGAATAAAAGGGTAGATAAAATCTGAGATGCATCGGAGGGAAGATAAAGTGACTTTTTGGCAGCAACTTTAATAGAAGCTTTGCTTCAAAAGTCATCTAACTGTGGTGTTAATCTGCGCCTTCTTTGCTAAACCTCATGAATGCCTGCTTCTATGTTATTATCTCAGTTAAAAAGGAGATATATCTCAAATCAGAATCGGCTGAAACTAGTTATTGCACATTATTCCGCATTTCCCATTTCCGTCAATGGGTAATGAGAGATCACGCTGTTTAACCCATTTTGGAAAAGATTATGAAATGGCCTTTCATTTCCCAAACCCAGCTCCAGGGCACTCCTATGTGGCAGAGGCTGCTCAGCACCAACCAGGGTGAAGCAGTGGAGGGGCTGGACGTTCAGGGTGAGGAGGAAGCCGGGGTGATAAGAGCTGAGAAGCAACTGCCCCTGTGCCATGCCTCGAGGGGAGCTGTGTTCACCTAGTCTTCCCTGGGGCTCTGTGGGCCTATGGGTTATGATGACTTGCAGGGAATGAAATGGGCCTCAGTGGGGAGTGCTGGTGTGTTTGGGGTCACCAGGAAGTGAGCTGGGGAGTTGAAATTCTCATGCAGTTGAGCCTGACCCACACCTAGTGCCAGCAATACGTAGGATGGCCAGCCAGGTGCCTGTGATGTGACTCTCCAGCTTTCCTCCTTGCCCCCTGGACTAGACCCAAATCAGCAGTAGGGAGTGGCTGTGGAAAACCTAGCAGGGAGACGCCCTGACATCTAGGTATGGCAAAAGAGCCATCATTGCCCAGTCACTGCTGTCTAACAAGAGCCTTGTTTGCCTCATCTGCAAAATGGGAACAATGATATTTGTCTTCTAGACTTTGGAAACAAAATGAGAAAGTTCATTGGAACATTGTTCATGACACAGGTTGGGGCTATTACAATTTTTTTTTTTAATCTGCATTTATGTGGGTGTGACTGCCCATATCACAATAGGTGTCATTATCTCTTCAAAAAAGTATATAAGTAAATGAGCTATTCCTTTTAACAAGGGACATTATCTAAAGTCTTCTGCTAATAGAAGGCGCCAAGGAAAAACAATGCTCTATGGCTGTATTAGTTTGCCAGGGTTGCCATAACAAAGTCCTGAAAACCAAGTGCTGTCAACAGCAGAAATGTGTTATTCCACAGTGCTGGAGGCTGCAAGTCCAAGATCAAGGGGTTGGCAGGACCACGTGCTCCCTCTGAAGCTCTAGAAAGGATCTATTCCGGGCCTTTCTCTGAGCTTCTGGTAGTTTCTTGGTTTGGGACAGCATAACCTTGGCTCTAATCTTCACTCTGTGTTCTCCCCGTGGACGAGTCTGTCTCCGAATTTCCCCTTGTTATATGGACACCAGTCATTTGGATAGGGCCCACCCTGGTGCAGTCTGACCTCATTTTAAGTGATTACATTTGCATTTCAAAAGTCAACCGGAGACCCTATTTCCAAGTAAGGTCACATTTTGAGGTGCTGGGGGTTAGGACTTCAACATACAAATTTTAGTGTGACAAAATTTAACCCATAACAATGGCCAAGATGAAACTTGGAAAGCTTGGCAAACTTTAGTCTTCTCTTAAGGATTTACGGTATGTTTTAGTTTATCTACAGGCTGCCTAATAACATGCAAGAAGAAAGAAATCTGTTTCATACTTCTTTATACATTTTAAATGTCTAACTTAGTTTAATATTTTGAGGTAAAATACAGTCTGTTGATTTTGTTTTAGATGCATATACCTATATATTCTATAGCTCATCAAGATGGAGAAATTTCTTTCATTTTGGAAAGTTCTTCATGCCTCCATCCAGACATCCTTGGTAAGAAACAACCATTATTAATAAAATTCCTTTGATCATGGATTACAGTAACTTTGCCCTTTGTAGGACTTCCTATAAATGGAAGTATATAGTAGGTACAGTACAACCTACATTGTTGCATTTATCCATAGTTCATTCCTGTTTATTGCTGGATAAAATTTTATTATATGGATTCAATGCAGTTTGTTTATCAGTTCACCTGTTGAGGAACAGTTGGGTTATTTTCAGGTTTGACTATGACAAGCACAGCAGCTAAGAACATTTATGTGCAAGTGTTTATATGTGAACACATGTTTTCATGTCTACACCTAGGAGTAAAGATGGTGGGTCATGAGGTTGGTGTAACTCGAATTTTTTATGAAATTGCCCAACAGTCTTCCAATGTGGTTGTGCCATTTCATACTCTCACTAGCAAGAAATATGGGTTCTGGTTACTCAATATTCTTGACAACATTTGGTGTTGTCAGTCTTTTTAATTTTAGCCATTCTAATGAGTGCATAGTTGTATCTCATCATGGTTTTAATTTTTGTGTCTTTTTTGATAAATAATAAAAGCTACTGGTTGAGCGCAGTGGCTCATGCCTATAATCCCAGCACTGTGGGAGGCTGAGGTAGGCAGATCATGACGTCAGGAATTTGAGCCTGGACAACATAGTGAGACGCTGTCTCTACCAAAAATACATAAAAAAAAAATCAGCTGGGGGTGGTGGCGGGCACCTGTAATCCCAGCTACTCAGGATGCTGAGGCAGAAGAATCACTTGAACCCAGGAAGGTGGAGGCTGCAGTGAGCTGAGATCGCACCACTGCACTCCAGCCTGGGCAACAAGAGAAAGACTCCTTCTTAAAAAAAAAAAAAGCTACAGTAATAAAAACGGTATGGTATTGGCAGGATGGTATAAAAATGAAACAGAATAGAGAGCCCAGAAACAGTTGCACACTTACATGGCCAGTTGATTTTCAACAGAGGTAGCAAAGAAGTTCAGCAGAGAAAATTCTTTTTTAAAAAGTGATGCTGGATCAACTGAATATTCATATGAAAAATAATAGACCTCTATCCTCATCTTATGTTATACATGAAAAATAAGAATGATTGTATCCCTAAATATAAAAGGTAAAACTATTTTTAAAAAACAGAATATTTTTGTGACCTTGGGACAGGAAAAAAAGTATATAGCTTTAACAGAGCACAGAAAATCTAACTATAAAAGAAAACATTGATAAATTGCATTTTATCAAAATGAAATACTTCTGTTCATCAGGAAAATAAAAAGGCAAGCTATGCACTGAGAGAAAATATTTGCAATACATATGATAGCTGCAAAGACTGAGTAGTAGGAGATATAAAATATCCCACAAATCAATAGCAAAAAGACGCACAACCCAATAAAAATGCTCAAAATATCAAATGTACTTCACAAAAGAAGAGTACTGGAGGGACAACAAGCACATGAAAACATGCTTGGCAGGAAAGTGCTTGATTCTTTTATTTTTCTAACCTAGAGTTTTCCTGACTCCTTGGACCATGTGGAACTGGTGGTGTAAAGTGATGAAAGTTCAGATACTCCATCCTGACTGCTGGAGTTGAATATCAGCTTTCTTGGTGACTAGCTCTATGAGCTTTGGCAGCAACTTCACAATTCATGCCTCAGTTTCCCTGGGTCTAAAATAAAGATCACACTAGCGTGCTTAGTGCATGGCATGCAGTGAATGTTACATGCGTAATATTGACTGTGATTGAACTCCTTTTTGCAGGTCTGAACTTTTTACACGCCATAGAAACAGGGGTTCCAGAGAACCACTCTGGAAAACATCTCTAGTAGGAAAGACAGTTTTGAAGGAACGGAGACTAAGCCTGGAAGGCAGTAGTTCCACTTCTTCCTGTCTCCCCTGCCCCTGGAGACTCTAACATCTTTGATGTCTGGAGGGTCTCACAGGCAAGCAAAGGTGGGATACACCATCAAATGAGTACACTCCTGTCTTGTTCAATGCTGTAGCCTTGGAGCCTGGAACAGCGCTGAGCATTCAGTATGCATTCGACAAATGTTGACTGAATGAACGAATGCCCAGTTTCCCAGTGTGCAGCTCAATCCGTCTCAAAGGCAGGGGCCAGGGGTCCACCTTTAGACCAACAGCTCATGAGAGAAGGGCCAGCATTCCTTAAACTTGCTCTGACTCCACCATCTATCTCTGGAGTTAAGTGTAGTGCTAATTGCAGGCCTGAAATGGCCAAATAGCACTGTCCTACTAGCTGGGATTAGCAAAGTTTAACAGGTTTTTTTTTTTTTTTTTTTGTTAATGTCCTCCATGTGGAGAAGGTCACATGTTATAGAAACTTGGAATCTGGACACTTGGCCGATCCAGTGGAGAGAGAGCAGAGTCAATATGCAAAGCTCCAGAGACCCAGTTAGCAGAAGTGAGGGTCAGAAAAGCCTGCACTTGCAAAACTCGGCTCTTGAGAACAGACTACCTTATCATTCCCCAAAATCTATAGTCCTTCTCCTGCTCCCTCTCTTCCTCCCTTCCTTCCTCCCTTTTTCCCCTTCTTTCTTTTCTTCCTCACATCTCTCTTTCCTTGACTGCCTACATCTGATTCACCACCGATTCTGCCAAGGGCCATCCCTTGGTCAGATTACTGTCATTGCAATGGTCTCCAAGGTAACCTCTGGAGTGTAATCTGCAACCCCTCTTTCCATACTAGGCTATCCTCCAAACTGCTTCCGGATTAAGCATGCAGAAAATAAATATTTTATGTCACTCTTCTACTGAACGACCTCTTGTGGGGAACTGTTTGATGCAGAAGTGATCCTCAACTCCTGGTTTATGGGCTGGCTGCATCAGACTCACCTGGGGCATTTATCTGTACTACAAATATCTCTGCCCCATTCCACATACCTTGAAGAAGAATTGCTGTGGGTGGCACCATAGATTCTGATTGACACAAGTTTTCCTAGGTAGTTTGAAGATGAGGCCATGTTAAAGAAACGCTGGCCTTGAGATTAGTGTCTTTTGACTCTTCGCTTTGAGTTCCTCTCTGATCTTCCACTTGCCATCCTTCTTGTTGCTCTAGGGATGCCTGAATCAACACCATTCTTGCAATAAACTATATATGTTCTTGCTACTATGCCTTTGCATATGCATTCCCTTTGTCTGACATTTTCTCCACTTCCTATTATCAGCAAATTCTTACCCTTTCACTAGTATCTTTGCGTTCCTTTTCTATTGCTCCATAAAAAACAACTACAAATTTAGTGGTTTAAAACAATATTCTGTGTACAGATAATTTCACAGTTTCTGTGAGTCAGGAGACCAGGCACAGCATAACTAGGTCCTCTGCTTGGGGTCTCACAAGGCTTCAGTCAAGGAGCTGGGCAAGTGTGGTACCTCATCTGGAGGCTCGACCCAGGAAGGAGCTGCGTCCCACTCATGTGATTGTGCTCTGCTTCTGGCTTGTTGCCAACATTTAGTTCCCTGTAGCTGTGGAACTCAGAGCTTCAGTGTTTTGCAAACTCTCAGCTGGGGAACTGTCTGTATTAGTCCATTCTCATGCCAGTGTGAAGAAATACCCAAGACTGGGTAATTTATAAAGGAAAAAGGTATAATTGACTCACAGTTCTGCAAGGCTGGGGAGGCCTCAGGAAACTTACAATCATGGTGGAAGGGGAAGCAAATGTGTCCTTTAAGTGATGGCAGCAAGGAGAAGTACAGAGTGAAGGAGGGGAAAAGCCCCTCATAAAGTCATAAGATCTCATGAGTACTCACGCACGATCACAAAAGCAGCATGGAAGTAACCTCCCCCGTGATTCCACTACCTCCCACCGGGTCCCTTCAATGGCACGTGGGGATTATGGGAGCTGCAAATCAAGGTGAGATTTGTGTGAGGACACAGCCAAACCATATCACTGACTTTAGGTTCTAGAGGCTTCCCATGGTTCTTTGTACATGGGGCTTCCTGTTACGGCTGTTTGTTTCCTCACAACCAACAACAGTGACAGGGAGACCCCTGCAAGAGGGGGTTATGGTTGTATGTAACCCAATCACATAGTCACGAGCACACAATCACATATGTCCCATCAGTTTTGCTGTGGGTTTTGTTTTTGTTTTTGTTTTTTGATGGAGTTTCACTCTTCTTGCTTAGGCTGAAGTGCACTGGCACGATCTCAGTTCACCACAACCTCCATCTCCCAGGTTCAAGCGATTCTCCTGCTTCAGCCTCCCAAGTAGCTGGGATTACAGGCGCCCACCACCACGCCTGGCTAATTTTTGTATTTTTAGTAGAGACTGGGTTTTGCCATGTTGGGCAGGCTGGTCTCGAACTCCTGACCTCAGGTGATCCACTCGCCTCAGTCTCCCAAAGTGCAGGGATTACAGGCATGAGCCACTGCGCCTGGCAGCTTTGCTATGTTCTATGTTGAGGGAAAGCCACAGATCCCTGTGACTTTCAAGGGGAGAAGATCAAGCACGGGTGTGAATGCCACACGGTGGGGATCCCAAGGGCTGCTGTAAGGGTCTGTCTGTCAAAGTCCTTCTGGAAATATCCCCATTCGCTCTGAAACCTTCCCAGATGACCTCTAGGACAGTTAATTTCTCATCCTTCAGGGCTTCCACAGCAATGTGTTGCTCATCAGTGTGAACTGGTTGCTCACAGTTTACATCTGAGAAAGACAGGTGGAAGCAGCTTCTGCCCTTTGGATGATTTCTTCTGTTTCTTTTCTTTTTGTTTTGTTTTCAATTCTCATACCACAAATTTTTTTTTGCATAATTTTAAGGTAAAACCTTTTGCCAATGAGTGTTCATGGTCATGCTCTGTCACTAATAGTACATCACCAAAGAGAAATGTTTGAAAACAGGAGCTCCTGTCATCATCACACCTTTCTGTCACCCTTTCCCAGGCGTTGGGTCCCTGGTGAATCTTAATGCATGAGTTATCTTTGACTTGGGCTCTGCCAGGGGGTGAGATGTCTTGGACAATGGAAGAACAAAGGAAGCCCAAACTGAGATGTTTCTGAGTTTGAAAGACAAGGTGAAAGTCAAAGAGCCTTGCCTTCTCTTCCCCATTTGTCTTGCTCTGCCTCTCTCACACTCGCCTGAAGCCTGTCTCCCTCTCTTCAAACATTTCTTAATAATCTATAATTTCATGGAAGGGATAAAGGATAAGAAGAACCTAGAAGGTAACTGGATTTACATATGAATGTTGGGTTTTCATTTTAATTTTGACAAAGTGTAAAGGTTGCTAATAAAAGCATCATTACTGCTTCACTGTTTCTTTGATGAACTACAGAACCGATTGCTAAGATACGGAGACAAATCCAGGGGTCATCAGTTTTACCAGGAGCCATCGTTCATCCTTTAACGAGAAACAAAACACCATGACAATTGAGAAAAAAAAGGGTAAAAAATAAATGACATTATTTTCAAGGCAGTTATGACCATTGTGAGCACTTCGTAGAGGGATTGAACCCACTGTCAGTTTCAGCACATGTTCTGTGTTTTCTGAGGGTCAGAGATGTGATACGGCTTGGTCTGCCAGAGACCTTTGAGAATCTGGCTCCTTCTAACCAAGAGGCTCTAGATCAGTCCTGGGGGTGGGACCAAAGAGCAGGGAAGCTGAGCTGTCCTGAGGTTCAAGCTCAAATCTTGGTTTCACTCCAGAGCTAATACTGAATAAAAAAGACAAGGTGAGCCATTAGATATGGGTAGAAGGGGTAGGGCAAGATCCAGAAAGACTTCCAGGTGCAGATGATCCAGTGCTATCTCTACCAGAGGTGAGAAGTGAGGGAGTGGCTGACATTGACAAGCAAGTGGGTGGGCCCCTAGAGCTGGCTTCTGGTGTGTTCCTCCCCATTGGGTCTGGAGGCAGCATGATGTCATAGGAAGAGCTTGGTCGGTCCTCGATCTGCTACCAGCTTGCTGTGTGACCTCAGGTAAGTCACATTTCCTCTTTGAGCTCTGGTGTCTAAACTGGGTGAGACCAGTGGCTTTCAGCATGTGCTCTGTGGCACCCCAGAGATGCTGAAGAGGGACTTGGTGGCATCCCCAGTGGGTACCACCCAGCAGGCGTCTGTCTCTGTGCACTTTTCTTCAATTAGAGCAGCTATGCTTTTAATGGTGTGCTATGTGGGGTTTCATTTGAAGGAAGGGTTTTATGCATGGAAAGAAATACTGAGAAGCAGTAGTTGGATGATCTCTGAAGACCTTTCTAGTGCTATGATTTTCTACTATTATTTAATAAGTGAGTGCTGTGTATCAAGAGGGGAAGCCTCCTGTGCTGTATTTGAGTGAGGTGTTTGTGTGCGTGTGTGTGTGTGTGGTTTTTGCAACTGGAAGTCTATTTTCTCCTGGCTCTTATTAACATTTCAGAGCTGTTTTGTCTTCGTTCTTATCTGATCTTCTCGGGGCAATGGCTCTTTGTTGTTGTTACTGTGCTTTCCCATTTCTGTTTCTGTGTATTAATTTAGTTTAATTTGTAAATTTTGGCTTGGGCTGAGTCTTTTGGTTGTCATAGATGGAAATTCTTAGAGGTGGGAGGTCCAGTTATTGATCAGTAGTTTCACTCTTTCAGTGTTTGGATGCAAAATTTTTTAAATTTATTGTCCCTATCACTCCAAAAGAGCTGATAAGTCCTTTAGAAATCATATAGTATAAATTCTTCTCTCTATAGATAGGGAAACTGAGGCACTGAGAGATTAATGGGACTAGCCACCAAAACCACCTACTTTAATACTCTTCTGGTCTAATCGAGGTCTTGTTCTCTCCTTTCATTGGTCTGTGACTCACTGTATGTGTGCAAGCTTAATGTACCCCTGGCAATTTCTTATATAAAGTAAAGAATATCTTTTTGCTGTAAGGGTCACCCTTTAATTATATATGTTGAAGTTCACCTGCTAATTATCTTGTGGGTCATCCTGGCAGAATAGGAGTAGCTCACAAATATGTCTGTGACAATTATTCCTTTTATTGATAAGAGCATGGGGCCAGTAATCAAGATATCTGGGTTTTAGAAAGGCATTTATCTGTTTGATGTTAAAAATGGCATCTTTCGATTAATGCTTATGTTTTTCTTGATTATAAAAGTAAGCAGATTTATGGTGAGACCCTAGAAATATGGCAAAGATTAGAAAGCTCACAAGCATGCTGCATCCTGCCATTCATTGATTAAAAACTTACCATTTAGTATATCATGGGAGTCTTTGCTGTGCGTATATGCTATCCTTACATAAATGAGTATCAAATTTGGTATGTGATTTTTATTTGCTTACCATCTCAAGCATTTGCTCCCATCTTCCCCAACTGAATGCCAGATTTCTAATGGCTACCTGCCCAAGTGTGAAGCAGACTCACTGAGAAACAGTGAGCCCCCATCACACAGTATGCAAACGGGGGTCACATTACTCCTAGATGGGGTATCAAGAAAATTCATGCAGCAGAGAGAGGGGTGGAGCAGGTCTCAGTGTGTGCTCTGGTGGCTATGGCCTTCCTCAAGACTCACACAACTGTTGCCACCATCTCCTCTTCAAGAAACTCACACTAAGTCCCTATGTCTTCGCAGGGTCTCTCCCAGCCAATGCAGGAAAGAATGCTCAATTTCCCATTTCCCAAAGGCAAGGGAGAGGCTGGTGAGATTCTGTAAGTATGGACTGGAAAGTGTCCAAAGTCTCTCAAAAATAGTTTATAGACATCCAGGCTTCTTGGAATGGGTCATGTTGAAGCCAACTCTCTAATTTTTAGGGCATTTATTTCATGCTGTGTTCATTGCCACCAGGGTGAGGTTCCCGTCTAGGGGGATGTTGAGTGCCTCTGAGACTTGAGTACGCAGCCTCCCAAGAGAAGGAAACCAACCTGTGTGCAGTGTGCTGGGCATTTTACACCTGATTTTTCCTTCACTAGGGCACCTTTGCAAGAGGAACGACTGTCTGATAACAGAGGAAGTGGCAGAAGGTGAAAGGTTAAGGAATAAACCCAGAAACATTCAGAAGGATCCCGGTGGAGCTGAGATTTGAACCTGTATCTGGGTAATTCCAAAGCCAAGTCTTTGGTCTTTGACAGCCTGGTCACTTGGTCTCTGAGCTGGTGGGACCTGAGAAGGGGAATCCCTTGCTTCAGTCTTTCTAGGTGTGTCCCCCATGGGCTCACATTGAGGTGAGGGGCTACAGCCTTCCTTCACACTGTTCATAGGTTTCTGCTCAGGTCAGTAGCCTTCAGGGACCAGCCTCTTACTGAGTTGGGGGGTGAGGGTTCAGAAGGGTACGTTTTTGCCTGTCAAGACTTCGCAGGGCAGGGGGAGACAGCTGTAAACATCTTAGCCTGCAACTGCATTTGAATTGTATCTACTGCCCTGGTAACACGATGGCTTGGCAGTTTGGCATAATAACTTCAGGACACAAATGTCTCAAGTTTGGGGAGCATGGCATGGTCGCTGGGAGGTTTAGACAAGTAATGTGCAGTTGATGACGTAAGACGCAGTGCCAGCTCCCATCTTTCTATGCTGGCCCTGAATACGAGGAGGTGCTTTCATGAGGTGAGCAGCTTGTAGCAGCTGAGGTCTGCATCTCGCTGTTATCACTGGGATCCTGATGGGACTCGCCAATGACAAAGAGGCTGCCAGCCTCAGCCACTCACTTCTTGGACAGGTTCTGGAAACACCTCTCCAATCTCTATGGCACTTGGGCGGTAGGGGTGGGGAGAGCTCTCCATATGGACTCAGGAAGCTGGAGCGCACATTCCTGTTCAGTGACTCTGTTTCTGGAGCTCTGGGCATTTTATTTTACCTCCCTGCACATCAGCTTCCTTGATCTACAATGGGGTACATACCTACAATGTAGAGCTGCTGTGAGACTCCCCCTGATAATGATATGGAGTCTTTTGTAAGTCCCAGAGCTTGTCACACGAATGTGGTTAATACTACCCCTCCCAATCCTTTTTGTTCCAGCCAGAGGGAAAACATACACACATTCACACACACATGCATACACATATACATGCATGTACACACACATGCATGTGCCCATATATACACACACACATGCATGCACACACATATACACATGAATGTGCTCACACACATGCACATACATGTACACGCATACACGTGCCATATATACATGTGCATGCACACACATACATGCACACACATACATGTACCCCACACACATGTACACACATACACACATGCACGTGCCCATATATACACATGCACACACACATACATATGTGTACACACATACACACATGCACACACATACTCATATACATGCATGCACACACACATGCATGTGCCCATACACACACGTACATGTACACATGCACATACATATACATATGCACATATGCACATACATGTGCACACATGCATGTACCTTATATACACATGCACACACATACACATATACATGCATGTACACACGCATGTGCCCATCTATACACACACATACACATATACATACATGTACACACATGCACATGCCCATATATACCCATACACACATACATGCACATGCACATGCCTAGATATACACATGCACACACATGCACATGTACACACATATAGATGCATGTACACACATACACACATGCACATGCCATATATACCCATATACACATACATACCCATACACACATCCATACATGCACACACATACATGCACATGCCCATATATACACATGCACACACACATATACACATGTATACATACATACATGTGCCCATATATACACATACATGCATACACATACATACATGTACACACATACATGCACATGCCCATATATGCACAATACATACATATACATACATATACACGCACATACACACATGCACATGCCCATATATACACATACACACATGCATACACATACACACACCTCTCTTCCATCTTTATGTCTCCAACTTTCCTGCTTTCAAATCTTAACTCCTACTGACATTTGTGCTAGAATAATCTTCTTCCCTTAAAATGCTGCTTAATTTTCATTGCTGCTTCCTCCACAAAGCCTGGCCTGGGTTGCTGGCTGCACACAGAAGTGGCTGTGGAGGTATGGACTGAGATTTGAACCAGGCACCAGAACCTCTGGCTGTCTGTCCTGCTTCTGCTCACTCCGTGGTCCTGAGTGAGCTGCTTATGCAGCCAGTGCTTTATTCACACTCAACTCACATGTTCACACACCCATTCATTCATCCACTTGCCCATTCTCATGGTCTGAACAAGACATCTGGGACCAGAGCTTCTCCCAGAGCTGCTGGGCGCATGGAGGCAGGAGAGCCCTGACACCCATTGTCCTTTGAGGAAGACTGAGCACTCTTCTGGGGAACTCTGGAGCCCCGGAACTCACTCAGTTCCCAGGAACTCCTGTCTCCTCTGTGGTGTGTCTCTACCCTGGGGCCAGCCCTGAACATTCCCAAATTCCTGGATTTGATCATAACAACCAACTTGGAAATATTTGGCCACCAGGGCTGCTTGGTGTGCTGGGTCTGGGCAATTGGAGGATGAGATCTGCACATTTACTTGGAGGGGTGTGTGTCTGTGTGTTTACTCTTCTCACTGCAAATAACAAGTTCAATATTAATCTTCATTTCCTGGGAAATAATTAGTGTTAAGTGAACTGTGATTTCTATCTCTAGTTACTTCTCATGTGTTAATTTTAGCAGCAGGGAAAATGTTCTGTGTTGGCTGCATCCAGGGCTGCAAAGACATATTCCAACATAGGAAGAAGGGCGGGGAAGGTGGGGGAGACGCAGACCACCCATTCAACAGGAGATTGAATTCCAGCATGCCAAGAGTCTCCAGCTGTGGGGAAAATTGTCCTTCCTGTCACAGGCCCCTCTAAGTGGGACCAGCCCACCCATGCACTTGTGTGCTGGAGCTCAGAAAAGGAAAAGCCCAGCCTTGGGCATGACCTCTTGTCTCTGGAATCTGCAAACTCTTCTCTGCTCATGCTCTCGGGCTCTGACTTGCTCTCCTGGTTCTCCAGCCCCGTTCTGCTCTAAACCTTGGAACTGGATTCTTGTCTCCTGCATCCCAGGCTGGAAACCCATCAGGGACCCACTTTCCTGTCTCAATGTCAGCACTCTCCTCTCTAACTCGCTTCTTTGCTTGTCATTCCTTCTTGATTAGTCTCAAGGGAATGGGCAGCCAGGCCAGCTCTTCCCACCCGAACCGACCAAGACCCCTGATCCCGTTCCCACTTATGGTAAGCATGACTATTCACTGCTAATTTTCCATGTGCCAAGGGCTTCAGGAGTGTGGTATCTTAATCGTCATCATGATCCCTGTTTTACAGATGGGGAAACAGAGTATCTGAGAGATTGATTTGCCCAAGCAAGTTGGGAGAACCAGGGTTGTAATTTAGATCTGTGTGACTCAAAATCTTGTGCTCTTAACCATAAATTTGAATGGGATACAAACAAAGGCAATTTGGGAGCTCAACATAGGCACTGAAGAACGTGGGGCAGGAGTGGTGTTGTGGTGATATCTCTAAACCTCGAAGTTCAAGCTGGAAAACAAAGCAGAACCAATTCCTGGGCAGCCACATAGCCTTTAATCCATTCAAAATGTGCTTCCAGCTTCAGCTGGGTGACCTTGGACAAGTTACTTAACTTCCCTAAATCTCACTATTCTTGTCTGCAAACTGACAACCACACAGGTATCCTCTAATTGAGCTGCTGTGGACATTAAATGACCAATTGTCCTGCCCAGAGGAGGCAGCCCTCCAATGACCGCTGCTATTACTACAATGCATTCATTCATTCACTCTCATTAATTCACACACAAACTGTTAGTGAATATCTACTGTGTGCCAAGGAACATGCAGGTGCCGATTTTACTGCACAAATATTACAGGGTCCCTGACCTTGGGGAACTCTTGCTTCAGTGGGAGACCCTGAAGAAGATGTGGCTACACATAGTTAGGTGTGGCAAGTGATCATATGGCGATGAGATTGGGGTAAGATGAAAAGAAGGTGTGGGCTCAGCTGACTTGGGAGGTACATCCAGGGAAAGCTTCCTGGAAGAGGTGACACTAGGCCAGTGTCTGAAAGAAATTGCTCAGTTGAAGAAGAGATGGGATGGTGTTCCTGCAAGAAGAAATCAGCCCTGTGAATGTGTGGTAGCAGGAGATAACCTGGGCCCTTGAGTTATGGTCCCCACTGATGTTAGATGGAAGGAGAACTCCTGTGAGGGAATGCAGCTCTGAGCTCGCGTGCTTCCTCACTGCTGCTGAGAAGAGCCTGATGTATGATGCCAGGTGGAGGTTGAGGGGCCCGGCCTTGCTCTTGGTTCTCAGCCCTGGGGGAGGACACCTTTGCTGCTGTGATAGCACCCTCCTGCTGCCCCTCTCTACCCCCTCTAGCTCATGGAAGAAAAGTCATCCCTCTGACTCATCCCTGACTTACTAATTGGCAGGGCCACTCCGTGTTAACAGCTATTTCTTCTTTTATTTAAAAAAAATTATCACAGTAAAATATACATAACAAAATTTTCCACTGTCACTATTTTTGGTGTACAGTTCAGTGGCATTAAGTACATGTACAAAGTTGTGAAAGTATCACCATGACCATCTCAAGAACTGTTTCATCATCTCAGACAGAAGCAGTGCACTCATTATCCACTCCCTCCTCATCCTCCCTCCCCTAGACCCTGGCCCCACCATTCCACTTTCTTTCTCCATGAATCTGCCTACTCTGGGAACCTCCTGTGTGTGCGATCATATAGGATTTGTCCTGGGTGACTGCCTTATTTCACTGGCATAATGTTTTCAAGGCTCATCTGTGGTACAGCACATGTCAGAATTTTCTTCCTTTATCAGGCTGAATAGTGTTCCATCGTACAGATATACCACATTTTGTTTATCCATTAATCACTCTATGGACACTTGGGTTATTTCTGCCTTTTGGTGAATAATGCTTCTATGAACATGGAAATACAAATATCTGTTCTAGTCCCTGCTTTCTGTTCTTTTGGGCTTATACCCAGAAGTGGAATTGCGGGGTCATATGGAGATTCTATGTTTCACTCTCAGACAGCCTGGAGAGGCAGTGTCTCACCATATCGGGATGATGCCTGCAAAAGTCATGGTGGAAAATGGCACTGCCAGCTGTTTGACTCTCTCCACTCTCTCTTCTGGCTTCTCAGTACCTGCCATGGGTGGTCAGTCAAGCCATGCTCAGGTGTATGGACCCAGACATCCTGCATGTGGTAGAATCAGAAGTGCATTGAATTGTTGAAGTACGTTAAATTCACGATAATCACATGAATCAGGTGTACTGTGAGAAAACTGGTGCTCAGAGAGGTGAAGGAACTTGCCCGACATCACACAGCTGGCATGTAACTTCAGAGATTTCAGTCCGGGCTTGCCAGACTCCCAAGTTCCCGCTGCTGTCCCCGTACTCCGCTGCTCCCACTGCACTCCTCTTGAAAGGCTGCTGCCTCTGTCCAGCACTGGCCCTTTCTGTCTCACATGGGACTGTGAAGCTGCAGAAGGGGTTGCCACTGCTGTGCCCCATCCATCTCCAAGACCTCAGTGCCCACCCCAGGCCTGCCCCAGAGCATGCCCTGAGCCCATGCATGCACAGATGGGGGCGTGGAGTCACAGATACTATTACCAGCCTAGGGAAGAAAGTGATGGATTGACTTCTGGCAATCTTAGACTGTGGAGAAAGAGTATGAGCCTGTAGTGTGATACAGAGATGAAGATCTTAGTCCAGGTGCTGAGAACGGTGAGCTCTAGCTGTGCCTCTGCCACCAGCTGTGTAGACTCCAGCAAGTTTTCCCTCCATGCCTCAGTTTTTTCATCTGCATAATGGGATGAGCTTTGATAAGAGACCCTTGGTGCTAATAAACTGTGTCACAAGCACAACCCTGAGTCCCACTGCCCACCTCTGCCTGCAGAGACCCTTGACATCACCATCCTTGCCCAGAAAGGTCAGAGGCCGTCAAATCTATGCATTGGAGTCTGTGTCTGCACAGGGAGGGGCTGTGCATGGCTAGAGGGTCCTGGGACACTGAGAGGTCCATCTTTTTGACCTGACTGGGTTTTGCATGCTTCCTCCAGTGTCCTCTGTCCTGCATCTCCCAAGCATGAAACACAGCCCCCTGTTTCTCAGAGCCTGGCTTCTCGACACTGCTAGAGAGATTGGGCTCCTCCAGGGTCCCTTCTTGGCTGCCTCTGGCATGTCCTGGCTCAGCCTTCCAAAGCCAGACCTGAGGGACCGACCAGAGAGTGCACGTGACAAGAGCATGTTATTCTGATTTTTTTGTTGTTGTTTGTATCCTTGTTAAAAAAAAAAAAAAAAAAGAGAATGACTGAGGATGGAGGGTGTGGCTGTGCAGGATGTGACAGAAGTGGCCACTTGTTGTCAAATGCTCCGGGCTCAGAAAATCCCAAAGTAGAATCATCCAAGTTTGCTTTTAATTTTTCAAAAAGGTGTGTGAGAGCAAGTGCGGTGTGTGTGTATGAGAGCGAGTGTGGGGTGTGTGGGTGTGTGGGTGTGGTTGGCAGAATGACATCCATGTTCCAATCCCTAGAACCCAGGGCTCTGCCAGGCAAAGGGGAATTAGGACTGCAGGTGCGATGAAGCTTTCCAGGGGCTGACTTTTGAATGGAGATTATCCTGGGTGATCCTGGTGGGCCCAATGTCATCACAAGGGTCCTTAAGACTGAGAGAGGGAGGTGGAGGAGGAGGCCACAGTGCTGTTCAGAGAGACAGGCCTGCCCCACCACTGCTGGCTGTGAAGATGGCAGAGGGGGCCCAGAGCTGAGGGACACCGGCGGCCTGCAGAAGCTGGGAGAGGTGAGAAAGGGCTTCTCTGCTGGAGTGCCCAGAGCTGGGGCAGCTTTGCTGGCGCTGGATGTTAGCCCAGAGGGACACATGCTGGATTCGAATGCCCAAAGCGGCAAGGTTATACATTTGTATTAGGTCACTGAATGTGTGGTACTTTGTTATAGCAGGGATAGGAAATTCACACAGTGCGAGTGTGTATATGGAATGTATATGTGAGGTCTGTGCATGTGTGAATGAATAAGTTGTGGCCTGTGGCCTGTCTGTGTGTGGGGTGATTGTGCATGAACAGCTGTGAGTGTATGGGTGACTGTGAGCAGATGTGTGTGCATGAGTGTGAAATAGTGTGTGTGAGCATGAGTGAGCAGGGATAGGTGTATGTGGGTAAATGAGTTGGTGTGTGTGAGTGTGAACAAGTGTGAGCCTCAGTGTGTGTGTGTGTCTGAGTGAGCTGGTGTTGTGTGTGTGAGCATGAATGTGTGTGTGTGAGCATAAGTGTTTGTGAGCATGAGTGTGTGAGAGCATGAGTGTATGTGTGAGTGGGTGTGAGCATGAGTGTGTGTGAATGAGTTGGTGTATGTGAACAAGTGTGAGCCTGTGTGTGTGTGTGTCTGAGCTGGTTTGTGTGGTTGTGAGCATGAGTGTGTGTGAGTGTGAGTGGGTGTGAGCATGAGTGTATGTATGTGAATGTTAGCATGTGTGTGAACAAGTGTGAGCCTGAGTGTATGTGTGTGTGTCTGTGATAGAGCTGGCTTGTGTGTCTGCATGAGTGTGTGTGAGTGCAAGTGAGGAGATGTGAGTATGAGTGGGTGTGAGTGAACATGTGTGAGACTGCAAATGAACAGATGTGAGTGTGTGTGTGTGAGTGTGAGTGAGCATGTGTGAGCCTGTGTGTGAGTGTGCATGCTTCTTCCAGAGGAAATGCCATTGACACCTGTCGGAGCCATTTACCACACAAGCATCACAGGGCTTCCTGGTGAGAACGTCTTACTGGTCCTGCTGATTTTGGGGTTGGCCTGACACCTCCCGATTTCTCCCAGCCATCACACAGTTACTTGCCCTGAATAGAACCTGGGCCCAGGAGTGAGAAGAGCTGCATTTTCATCTCAGAGCTCTGAGTCTCTGCTGGCTTGAAGCTGCCTCCTTGAACGCTGGAAGGTCAGGATCTGATGGAGTGTGGACATCTGGGTTCCCGAGGCTTGGCCCAGGTCTCTCTGAGTCTGTGAGCTGGCCCAGGCCCCAGAGGGCTGGTGCGGGTTGGGGACCAGCTGAAGGCTCTGGGTGCCTTGGTAGACTAGTGACCCAGTGTAGTCACTTGGTAGACTAGTGAATAGTGACCAGTGTGGCAGGGGTTGCCCATAATTCCCTGGTCAGTACAGTATCCAGGACTGGAGGAGCTTTCCAGGGCATAAGATTTCAGAATCATACTGCTCTTATACTATTAGTCCAGGGCTGGGTCCCAGCTGACACTGAAGGGTACACCTAATACTGATTCCATGACAGGGCTGACATATGCACAGGCACCTTTCTATTGGCTGCTAAAATATCCAAGCTCTTCTCAACAAAATTGGTTGGTAAATAGCCACTCTCTGAGGTCCCTAAGTGCTGCCCTATCCACCCCGCCTCTTCCCTGGGACCCACCATCCAGCAACTAAAGGGTTAATGTTCAGTCTTGCAGTCTGGGACCCTGCTCTGACCCTTTGGCCTCTGTTTTCTCTGATTACCTGGATGTCTGCTTTCCCCATGTTGAATATTTTGCGCAGTACCCCTGATTGTCACAATATTTTTGCTGAGTCACAAATATTGCATGTTAGACAGTGGGAAGGTGTGGATGGAAGGAAGTGAACACAAGCTCTTTTGTCCCAATAAACTTTTCCTGGGCCACTCAGCCTCTCCAAGCCTTCTTTTACATACCTTCAAAATGAGCGTACTAATGACTACAGTACCAACAGAGCCAGACTAGCCCACCCTGTAGAGATTTCTAGCCAGCCATTTCTGCCTCACTAGATAGGTGTTCAGGTCCTCTTCTGTCACGTGTCTGTGACAGGCTGGCCACCTTCCAGAGGTCCTGTTTCCTGACTTGTTTCTATTGGCCTAATGTGAACTCGTCTCTGGTAAAACACAGATCTTTTTCTGTGAACACCCAACAGTGGTCTCCCTGGAACTTCCCAGCTCCCTCTGGCCTCTCACCAAGCACTTGTTTTCAGGCTGGAGATGCTCTCCACCTGTGACTGATATTCTCTGGGCCCCACTGTGTGATGGTCACAACTTCCCAGGCTGAAGTTATCAGCTCTTCAGCTCTGCCCATCCCTGGTCTCTGAAAGCCCACCATTCTCATGAGTCTCTTCCCAGTCCCTTTATCTGATGATGTGGGAGGGTGACTGTCCTGCAGCTGCCAGCCCAGGCATTAACCTCTCCGGTCTCCACTGCCAGCCTATCTCTTTCTTTCCTTGAGTCCCCTCCGCCCAGATAACAGGGTCTCAAATTCTGTTTCCTCACCAAACTTGACAGGTGAGTTCATAGCCTGCTTCTGCATGTACCCTTGGAGTCTCCCCTGTTGCCATCTAAGAGCCTGTCACTTTCTCCCTGGCTTCTTTGCCCACCTATGGAAGGAGGATAGACTTATTTTCTGAAACCTCTAGCAGGAAAGGTTGGGATCACAAGTGGGTAGAAGCCACAGGGGCACAGATTTGCGGTTAGAAGGAAGAAGGGCTTTCAGAGGTGGCTGGGGCTATCCCAAGCTGGAGGGGGCAACCTACCAACTGGGAATTTAGCCCTTGGCTCTTTGGAGGCTGGAGGTCAAGAAGGATCCGGGTCTGGGGATGGAGTGTGAGGGCCGGACCTAGAACAGGCATAGGAGGAGAAAAGAAGTCATGTCAGGGGCACCCTGTGAGGATGGGGTCAGCCCTGGACTGGAGCATGGTGATGGAAGGGGCCAATCTTCAGTCAGATTCTTGGTTAAGTTTCCCTGGTCTGTCTTCCTCCATTTCTCTTGGTATTATTTTTTTCTCGAAACTGATCATCAATTCAATTTTCGCAACTACCTTTCTGAGTTGGAAAGAGCTATATTTTTCTTGTAAAGAAAGTAAATCTTGGAGAAGTTAAGTAATTTATTTAAATCGGCAATTCTTTTAACTTTTAACAACCAAAATTTCAATCGTGTTTTATTTGAATACAAAGAACATCCACTTTCTGTGATAACACACTAGCTGAATACACTGAATAGAAAATGATACTTTTATTTCTTTCTCCTTTAAAAGTCATTTTAATACTCAAAAGAATTGAAAGCAGGGACTCGAAGAGATATTGGTACATCCATGTCTATAGAAGCATTATTCATAATAGCCCATAGCAACCCAAGTGTCTACTGATGGATGAATGGCTAAAGAAAACATGGTATATACATATAATATAATATTACCCAGCTCTAAACAGGGAGGAAGTTCTGATACAACCTATGTCATGGGTAAACTTTAAAAACATTGTGCTAAGTGAAGTCAGCCAGCCACAAAAGGACACATTCTGTGTGGTTCCATTTACCTGAGGCATCCATAGTGGGCAAATTCATAGCAACAGAACATAGAATGGTGGTTTCCGTGGGCTGGGGTGGGAAGGGAGTGGAATGGACAGTTATGGTTCAGTGAGGACTGAGTTTTAGTATGGGAAGATGAAAAGAAGTTCTGGAGATGGATGGTGGTGATGGCTTCCCAAGAATGTGAATACACTTCATGACGCTGAACTGTATATTTAAAAATGGCTAAAATGGTCAATTTTTTGTTATGTGTGTTTTACCACTATCATAAAAAATCTTTTGGGCATAATTTAACATCATATGCTTTTGGATCTATCATGGGGCAGACTGTTAGAGCAAAGTGCAGAGACCCGCAGACCTCATAAAGAAGCAGGCTTGATGTCCCAAGTATCCTTGGAGCAATGGACCACTCAACAGATGATCACAAAATTACAAAACAAACAAACAAAAAGACCCAGATGGTGTTGATACTTAATATTTGCAGGCGAATCACATCATGAAAAAGAAAATACTAGTTTTTTTGGAGAAACCACACTGTGGAACGTCAGATGCAGGTTGGAGGGCAGATATGGTGGCTTCCTTACTGCCCACGCTCTGGGTAAGGTGGATATTAGCACTGTCTTTATTTGTAGCTACCAACACAGAGGTGACGGGCTCACTAACACACCCGGGGTCTTAGCGGTAGCTCTTGTCTTTGCACTCCATCCTCACTCCCTCACTTCACAGTTGAGCCATGTGTGTGGTGTGTGAATGCATGACCCCCCCCCCACACACGTGTGAGCATATGGCTAAATGCATATGTGTCGTCCGGATGTGCCACCAGGTAACACAACCTCGGCAGATGATTCTCAGGGGCCAAGATCCCTCCTGGAATTTGAAAGACGAGGAGAAAAGTCTCCACCCACAAATCTCTCCTCTGCAAGGGATGCCAAGGAGGATTGGGAGGCAGGGTCTGCGTTCCCGGCCGGGTTTACCTGGTCGCCCAGGACAACAGACTTGCAGGCAGCCAAAGAGATCGTCAGGCAGCCGAGCGTGACAGTCAACATCAAAGTGGGAATGCCACTCCTTGATCCGGACTTGGCCATACCTGCCAGGGCAGAGCCTCGCATATGACCACCCCGGGAATTCAAAGGCGTTCTTAGAGCAAACGGACACCACACACACACACACACACACACACACACACACACAGCCCAAATACGAAATCCTCCTTCTACTTTCAAATGAAAATAAAAGTCTAGACATCCTTTCTTCACAATTCTTCACTGACCTAATTATTCAGATCTGTGCTTTCTTTGGTCTTTTCAAAGAACAAGAAGAATGGTTAATTTCAC
The DNA here is from genome assembly GCA_963573385.1 of Cacajao melanocephalus. Lineage (NCBI taxonomy): Eukaryota > Metazoa > Chordata > Mammalia > Primates > Pitheciidae > Cacajao > Cacajao melanocephalus. The sequence continues at coordinate 24,389 of CAUYLG010030617.1, forward strand.
TTAATGGAATAATTGAATGTCATAATTGTTTTTTACATTTCAGCACGAATGTTTGAGTTAAGCTGCACACACTCTCTCTCCCTGCCTAGAGCTCTTAATAACCAGGCTGCTCAAAGGAGCCTTTCTGTTCCATCTTTTTGTTTCCTAACTGGACTGTCTGGGCCGGCTTCTGGCAGCCGGCGTGTTCTGGGAGGGGGTCTGGGGGGAGTGGCAGTTAATGACTGTTTTGGTCTTGGATGTTCTGATCTCTCTCTAATTCATTATTTGTCGGGCATGAGAGGCACCCTGAGCAGGATCGTGAACAATGCCTTTTTATTCTCACCCTTATTCTCTCTCCTTCTCTCCTTTCCTTTCTTTTCCTTCTTCGTATTGAACGAGGGAATAGAATTGTAACACAGTGGCAGTCCCAAGAAGTCATCATTTTTGACGAAGTTCGCTGCAATCTCATTTTCTTCTACCAACAGTTAAGCTTGCGCTGGTAGACTCATTCATTTATTCAGTCATTCTCTGACCGTATATGGAGAGATTACGAAGGGCCAAGGCTTTTCCTAGGGGCTGGGGGTCTAGAGAACACAATATTCTGATAGAGACACACGGTCAAAAATTAGGTAAACACACAAAAGGGTAACTTCCATTGGAGGTATGTTTTGTGAAGATAATAGAATAAAATGAGGTGATGTAGCATTACTGGGGAGACAGGATGGTTGGCTTAGCAAAGGGGTATCAGGGAAGACCTCTTTAAGGAGTTGACAAATTATCGGAGAAGAGATGAAGAGAAGTTGTGAAATGTGGGAAGAGCTGGTGGAGAGGGCACTGCAGGTAACAGGAGCAACTGGTGCAAGGACCCTGAGGTGGGAGAGCCATCCAGGAGGCAAGGGTGACAGGGGAAGGAACCAGCACAGGCTGTAATTAATTGTCACAGATGGGACTGGAGAACCAATGTGGAGCCAAGGCACACAGGACCTTGCAGGCCACAGTATGGAATTCAGGTCTGTTCTCAAGATAGTGGGTCACTGTAAGCAAGGAACATTAGACATGGTAAATATTGGGAAATATTGCTTCTGTGTGGCAATGAGAGGAGAAGGATCAGTGAATGAACTGCTCCGGTCATCCCAGGGAGCATTGCCAGTGCTTTGCACAGAGGGAATGGGATGGAGATAGTGATAAACACTCAGTTTCGGAAATACTTTTGAAGGACTTAGCAGTGGGTCAGAAAAGTGTGCCAGGCTGGGACACTAAAGAGAAGCATCATAGGTTTCTGGCCTGAGTAATGCAGAAGTACTATTCATGAAGACTGTGCAAGACAGGGTATATTCATCAGCAGGGGACAGGTTGTGTGGCAGTAACAACCCCCCATATCTCAATACCTTAATACAACAAATATTTATTTTCATGTTTTTATCCAGTGCAGGTGCAGAGCCACCATCTGGCAGCTTTACCTTCTGGAACATGTGGCCACATCAGTGACTGCAGTAGGGAAAGGAGGAGAACATGGAGATCCCATGACCCCTCTTCTATGGTCTGGCTGAGAAAAGACCCATGTCACTTTGGTTCTTAGCTCCCTGCCCAGAACCAGTCCGGGAAGACACGCTGTGCACCAGGAAGGGGATGTGAGCCGGATATTTGTGAGTACCAGGATGTCTACTACTGCAGGGGAGGCACACGTCTGGGTGGGGGATAAGGAGTTTTTCCTTGTATGTGGTAAATATTGAATATCCAGGTGAATAAGTGGACTAGGATATTAAAGCCCAGGACTCAGGGAGAGAAGTTGGGGCTTGATATAGAAATGTACAGTTACTAGTGAATATCTTTTACTCTATTTCAGGTCTTAGTTTTGCACTTTGAATACGGCAATGACAAAAATGCAATTCCTCCCTCACCCCAGATTTGCTTAAAGGACACATAATATTCCCATCAGTTTCCATTTCAGTACTTCCTGAGGGCTCCTAGGAAAAGCCCACCTGTGCTTGGCCCTGGGGTATCTTCACAGTCATGCATCCAATTAGTCCCATAGCAATTGTTCATTCATGCAACAGATATGCCCTGAGCACCAACTATGTTTCAGGTACAGAACAATTTCATGAGTTCGTGAATGTTTCACATACTTCTTGTTTCTGCACATTTCTTAGAGCTGCCCTTGTGTGGCGTGTCTCTGGTCTCCCGTCTGCCTGGAAAACTCCTATGCACTCCTCAATGCCCATCTCAATTTCACTGCCATTGTAAAACTTTTGCTCACATTTTGTCTCCCCAGAAAAAAAATCCACTGCTCCCTCCTCTGGGACCCCTGATGTTACATCTCAGTTGCTGCCCTATTGGTCTCCCCACCAGAACTGAATTACACAGGGGGTGACTCATTCATTTATTCGACAAACAACTAGTAAAGCAAAACTGCATTTTACCATATAAAGGCCAAGGCAGAGATCGACTCTCAGTTTTCTCCATGTTACTCACACCCAGCATGGGTTGAGTAGGGGCTTAGTCATAACGACGTCCTTCTCTAAGCACTCACGCCCACTCTGTGCCTTGCGCGATGCTTTGTACTTTACAAATAGCTTCTCACTGGCTTCTCTGCCTTCACCTGTACTCCTCTGCTCCAAGTCTATTAAAAACACAGCAGCCGAATAACCCTTTGAAAAGTGTCTTGAGGTCTAAATTGCATCTAGATCAATCCTTCCAAAGTATAGATCAAGTCACGTCACTGCTTTTGTCAAATTCTCTACATGGCTTCTCATCTCACTCAGTCATTGCCCAGGTCCTCGCAGTGACCTAGCAGTTTCCAGTGCTAGGACAGAGCTCCTGCTACTCCCCTGGCCCATTCCATCCCCTTACTGTGTCTACCTAGCCCATCCTGGCTTTTCATCACACTCCAAATATGTGGTCATCTCAGAGCCTTTGTTCTTACCCTCCCATCTGCCCGGCACCCTCTTCCCCCAGATGCTTGCAGGGCGTGCTCCTTGGCTTCATTTAGCCTCTGCTCATGTGGCCCTAGCTAGGGTTTCCCTCTGCAGAGGGCATGAATATTCAGAAAGATCATGCAAGGACAGCACTTAGCAACACATGCTAGCGGCTGCCGTGTGAAGATCACACCATAGGCCATGAAGGGTTGTGGAGGGCTGGGTGTCCCAACCTGTTCCCTCTCTCCCTTTGCAACTGAAGACTTAGAATTTATGATGTGATATGCCAATTAGAGAATGGCGTGAGCCATGGAGATCCAGGTAGAGCTAAGTGAAGGCTACAGGCTACAGACCCTTCCGTGATGCATAGAACCCACAGACCCTTTTGTGATGCGTAGAACCCACCAGGTCTACCTCATGTCGATGAGATGATGCCTTCTGAGGGGACTCTTGCATCCTGCCTACACTGCCTCCTTCTCAACTTCTGTAGGTCTTTCTCTTCTCCTTTCTGTCAGAGCTGACCATTTCTAACTTCTCATGGAGACGCTTGTGCCAGGCCCATCTGCCCATCAGAATATAACCTCCTCAAGACTGGGATCATGCCTTTTACCTTCTGTGTCATGGTACCCAGCACAGGACCTGATACAAAGGACACAGTGACAGTGTTTGCTCATTGAATGAATGAATGAATGAGGTCTTCTTTACTTTTCCAATAAGGGTACTATAGCTTGAAAAAGCAGATATTTTCCCATGGTATCAAACTGGGACTCAGGAAGAAGATTCTTTCTCTATTGAACATCAGGATAAATCCAGCTCCGTGGATTCTACACATTTCCACTTTACTGCCCTTTCCCTAGAAAGTGACTCCCACCTGCCATTCCTCAGCCCTCTGCTCCCCTCCCTCCATCACCCCTTCCCCCATGTGTCCTGTCCACTCTTCCTCTGGACTTCTTAAGTTCTTCCTCTTTCTTTTGTATATATGGCACTGCCATCCACTTGGCCTGCTGCTGACCTGGGTTTCCAATGGCTGGGATCCACATATTTGCAGCATTTATAGAAAATTTGTGCACATCAAATTACCCGAAGACATTGACTCATTAATTTTCTTGTCTTCACATTTCAAATGGAAGGAAAATTTTGGGAAATTTAACCCTAAAAGATCATAGAACATACTGCCCTCATCTGGGGCTGGATGAGGTATGAGATAGCAGGCCAGAGAACTGCTCTTACTCTTTTCTTCTGGGGCCAAGGAGGAACACTCTTTCTCTCTGACTTTGAGGTGATCCTACACTCCCCATGGAGCCTTCTGGTCAAATCCCATCACTAGAAGGGATGAGAGACATAAGAAAGCCTTTATGTTTCTCAGAGTTTTGTCCGTTCGGGAATTTTTTATGCAAACTGAATGAAGTTGTTCATGAAAATAAGATTTGCAAATGAGAACATGTTCATTCAATAAAGCAATGTATGAATGCCTACCTACTGTGTGTTTGGCACACAGCAGGTCCTTGGGGAGGCAGAACTTAGTAAGACATAATCCTTGCCATTAGCTCTCCCCTGCTAGCTTCATGAGAATTACAGGAAGTGGCCTCGGCTAAGCAGAGGTGGCTCTCTGCCAGAACACACAGTTTGGCAAGAGGAGCATAGGCTGGATTTTCCTCTGCACTTGGCCTCTTATCCAGATGACCCTGGCAGTTAACAACCTGTACAACCTATGGGGTAGCCCTGCCGGCCATCAATGAGTGGTGGCAGGTACTGTTTAGAGGAGCATCTTAAATTCTGTGGGACAAGCAGACAGACTCAGCCAGGCGCCCGCTCTGCTGCCTGCTAATGATATAACTTTGAATGAATACTTGACATTTCTACACCTCACTTTCCTCATCTGTAAAATTGGACTGAAATGAATGACTTCCCCAGATTGTTGCAAGAGTTAGATGGGGTAAGAAAGGTGAAGGCATTTTGATGACTCTGGAATAACAGGTAAATATGGTTGTCAATCTGTGTTATTGTTATTACCTGTGTTACTGTATAAATCACGCTGCAAGCAAATGGGATATATGGTCCAGCTAGAGATCTAATTGTCACTCCGCGTGCTTTGCTTCGATGATATTCATTACAGTGGAATTCATTGTGGACTCCACATTTGCTGTCTGAGCTCCACCTCACATCCCTTCATGCTTTCTGTATATACACAATGGCATAAGGCAGATCATTTTCTGCTGAGCAAAATTTTATCTCGCTTGAGAAACATTAACGGAGTTCCTACTCTGTTATATATTCCACTACATATAAAAGATACGGATCTGGATAATGTACAGACTTTGCTATCATGCTGATGGCAATGCAGTGAAAGAGGCCAACATGGACACAGGAAAATTTAGGACAAGATAGAAAGTGGTGAGTGGTACAAAAATGGAACAGATCATGGGGGAAGTTTGAGCAAGCGAAGAGATCATTATTTGCACACGGAAGTCTTCATGTAGCTGTGTCATTTGATCAGGTTATTAAAGGGTGGTCACGACTTGGGTATTTGGAGGTAGGAGGAAAGGTGCTGCTGCTAAGAGGACCACTGTGGGAGAACACAGAGAGGAAGGGGGAGTAGACTTCAATTTACTGAGGTTTGGGATTAAGAAAGAGAGGGGCATTTTGAATGAATAGATGGAATAAAGGGGGACTACAGAGTCTTTCTTCTACAACACTTAATTAAATGAATAAAAATTAACAAAAAGCAGCCAATAATGAATAATTGGAATAAAGCAAAGAACGAGACCCAATCTCATGCTATTTACATGCAAAAGTGAAATCAAAGAAAGAAACAGATTATGAAATGACTGTATGCATATTTACCTCAACCCCCAAAATAATAACTATCCCATAAAGAGGTGAGTTGACCAAAGTCTCCAATACGTTTAGGCAAAAGCCCCGTTTCCTAACTTTGAGATAGGTAGTCTAAGGAGATGAATAGGCAGCTTTAGGAAATATCAGGGAAAATTCATTGCATTTTCTCCAAGTACCGCCAGCCTATATCAGTCAAGGTAGGTACAGCATGGAGTTGGAGCTAAATTTGCTTATTCCTAAACTCTTTCTGGAGTTATGAAACTTGTTTCCACCTGGGGTGTCTAGCCTTGCCATCAGAATGCAGTGGACTCACACAGGGTGTAGTGCAGTCGTGCACATCTGCGGGGGGCTACGAGGAAGAAGCAGATCCCCGTTATCACAGCAAGAAGGTTCTTTATGTGAGAAAACAGAAGATCTGGGCAGAGATGCACTTGTTTACGATAATTTAGGTGACAAGAAATAATTTGGCCACTCTAGAAATATGCTATATCAAAAGATAATTATAAAAAATTGAAGACCATTATATATCAAATATAGATGAAGAACCTAGTTCTGAAGAAGACATAACCCCAGGAACTGAAGAAAATCCTTAGTAAAATAAGAAGTCAACAATGTATCAATGACATCACAAGATGAAAAGAACATGATAGGATACAGTTAAGAAAACCACGTGATTACTGAAACAGCAGCATGCCAGCATCAATAAATAAATCACAAACAACAAAGAAAAGAACTATGTGGTTGAAATATTGAATTAACTGACATTGGGAAAATCGTTGAGAAAATATAAATAAATGCAGAAAAGAGAGATTGACTCAATCAGAGGAAAGCTAATAGACAAAGATAATGTATTATAGACTGATCTGTGGCCCTAATATCCAGAAATCAACAAATGGGTCAACTGTTCATAGTCCTACTTAAAGGAAAAAGAGAAGAGAAGAGAAGAAAGAAATTTATTCATATTAAAAGACCACATTACATTTTACAAAAAGTCAATAAAGAACATTTGACACGAACACATATCCTGTTTAATTTATTGAACATCAAAAGCATGTGAAATTTTTCAGACATCTGAGTGGGAAGAAAAATCAAGACTTAGATTTTCCCTGCAGCAATATGTCACACCCAAAGACAGAGAACAGTATGTAGAGTTCTAAATGATATGAGGTATGAATCAACAATCTCATATGCAAGTAAGTTGTATTTCAGGTATAAATGCAACAGGCAGATATTATCTGAAACCTGAAATAAGTTACTCAATAGAGTCCTGAGAGGCCTTGGGAAGAAATGGTGCTCTATGGTAAAGTCCAGCAAATCAGAAGGTGATCAGAAGATGGTAGTAAGAGCATTTGCACAGTCTTCAGTGTCCCCAGAAGGCTGATATATAAAGTTCTGAGGGAAATAAATGTGATTCCCAGCCCCAGATTTCACACCCAGCCTGAGTACTTGAAGGAAGGGGCTGAGTCTGATTTTTCTCCTTAAGTATAACGACACAAATGATCAAACAAAAAACATGGAATATCAATGAACAGTAGAATCTCAAGTAACACAGCATATAAGTGCCTTTCTCTTTTTCCACCCTCTCAACGCAGCTTTTTCCATAACTGCCTTTCTTGAAAAGAACAAAAAAGAAATTGATGGCAAATTTCAGCTAACCAAGTGATGAATTAAATAAAGAACTCAAGAATGGGGAAGCTGAAGAGAAAGACTAATGGTAAGCATTGAGACTACAGAGATGTCAAATTAATAGTAAAAACATGTAGGAATTATGGTTATAGACTGGAATGCAAATATTTAAAAACCAATTGAAGTAAAAATAATAATATGACTAACTAGATGAGGGGTTGGCAACATTTTTCTGTAAAGGGCCAGCTAATAAATATTTCAGGCTTTGCAGGTCATGTAGAGTGTGGTCGTATATTTATAAATTTTATTTATTTATTTATTTACAACACTATGAAAATTTAAAGACCTTTCATAGCTCATATGCCATATAAAAACCGGCTTGGGGCTGATTTGGGCCCACGGTCTGTAGTTTGCTGACCTTTGACCTAGATCATGGGTCTCTTATCTGCCATTAAATCTATGAGTCAACGTGGCTATGCCTTGCATAATGATCCCATTTTCTCCACTCTTGAATATTGGGAAAAGCTGACAATGTGGCTTTAAACACAGATAAAGAGAGAAAGTCAAGCCAGACCTCAGAACTCCAGGTCAGGGTGCAAACCACTCTGCCATTTCACGTGCAATTCTAGAGCTGTCCTGTCCAATATGGCAGCCATTACCATAAGTAGCTGGTGAGCACTTGAGATGGAGCTGGTTCAAATGGAGATGTGCTTTGAGTGTAAAATGGACATGAACTTTGAAAGCTCAGTATAAGTAAAAGAATACAAGTCGCGATTTATATATTGCTATGTGTTGAAATGATAATATTTTGGGCATGTTGGGTTAATTAAAATATATTAAAATTGATTGTACCTGTTTGCTTTAATTTTTGAAAAAATGTGGTACTAGAAAATTAAAAACTAATTTTCTTGTGGCTTGTATTATATTTCTATTGGACGGTAGAATTTGAAGTACCTGGCAAGAAGATAAAATAACTTTTCATAAAGATGGAGACTTGCCATGAATGAAACCAGGTGTGTTAGGGAAATGGATTCTTTGTCTTCTGTCCCTTTGTTTTCCCAGTTGAAAGGAGGGTGGCTAGAGTTCCTTAAAAAGAACATGAGGCTTCCGTTCAAATGATGGAGGTTTCACCTGTTATCTCTGTGGCCTTAGGAAAGACTTGCATTTTGAGCTTTACTTTCTCACTGAGAAATGGGCCGAAAAGTTTGTAGGGAAGATTTAATACAAATCTCTATATTACAAAACACTAGAAATAGTTGTATGAATGAAAGGGTTCAGTAATACCCACCTCACCCAGAGATGGGCTGGCTTTTTGAACACCAAGATTTAGAACTCAGCAGAAGGATGATGCTCTTCCAGGTGGTAAGTTTTGTCTCCAGATACATGTGCCTTCCCCAGCGCTGTCTTCCTCCCAGTATGTTCCTTACTCTACCTTACCTTTCTGCACCACTCAGCAGTTTGGGCCATGAGTTCCCTCTGTCATTACTTTTCTCTTTTCTATGCTGTACCTGGGCTGAAATAACCCCTCTCTCCCTATCTTTATCTTCTGTTCGGCTCCCAGTGAGACTCCATCCGGTAAGCTTAATCCCTACCTCTCTGGGCTGCCTGGTCTTCCCACCTCTCCTCCCCTCTCTTTCAGTTTGGCTGCTCCTTGAAGGCAGGGATTATATCTGATATGCCTTAGTAAACCTCACAAACAGCCTAGTCTCAGGTCCAGTTGACCCCCAGTGACTGCTTGGTAAACAAATACATGTGCAATGACAATTACTCTCACTTTCAGGCACCTTGTGGAAGAAGTCCTTATTACAAAGTCTTCACCTCTGTTGAGAAGTTGCTTTGGAAAGACCATTTGAGGGTAGGCATTGATACCCCTAGTTCCTGCATGAGGATGGGGCTGAGAGAAAATGAAAATACTAGCAGTCTTCATTTGAGGCCCCTCAGAAGCAGATGCTGAGACAGGGGATAGTATGCAAAGACATAGTTTGGAATGTGGTCCAGGGAGTCATCCTGGAGGTGGCCATGAATGAGGGCATTACCATGCAAGTGTTCCGGTGGAAACCTAGAGGCTAACCGTGCTGGGGCGCCCTGGGAGACAGCACAGAGCATATCTCTGAGCTACTAACCCACCTAGGTAGGGAAGGAAGCCTGGGTATCTGTTCCCCATGTTCCATCCATCATAGTGGAGGCCCCTGGGGAACAGATCTACATGGAGGGCTAGGTCTTTTAGCATCCAGCTTCTCCCCGCCGCAGGCAGAGGAGCACAGCTGCAAGCTGGGCCGGTGTGCCCTGCAGGAGAGCGGTGATCATGGGAACACCAACACATCGGCTACACCCACACACCCAACATTTTTTTTCCTTATTCATAAAAATGGATTTTGTTTGCAACACCGATGTGTTAAGGCAATGAATCACATGTGGACTAAGCGAGACGTGACCATCCCATCCTGTTATTTTCTGGCCTTCCTTGAAGACAAGGGGTGACTGTGGGACCCAGTTTTGATAATGAGACCAAAAGATAGGGCAGCTCTGGAGGATTTGGGGAAAACTTCTGCTTTTCTGAACTGCTATCTAGCACCATGCCCAGCCCCTTCTTCTAGAATTTGGTGTCGATATAATTTATAAAGTCACAGCAGCCTCCTTGGCTTCCTAAGTGAAGGATTTTGAGAACTGCCGCTATACCATGCCTGCGTTGGCCTCCCCGCTCTGGTTGTGTGGGGAAAATAATGAGTTAGGTGCATGGGCACTGGCACTTAGATTTTCCTTTCCCTGCCAACAGAAGCATTTCTACCTCATGCTCTTGGGGAAAATGGGGTGGGGAGGTTGTTTGTAGAAGGCCAAGTACTCCAGGATGTGACACTGCGGACTGCATAGCTCCCCACATGTTGGAGATTGATGTTTTCCATTGCTGCTGTCACAATTACCATCAACTCAGTGGCTTAAAACAGCACAAAGTTATTCTCTTACAGACCTGGTGTCCAGAAATCTAAAATCAAGGTGTCACCAGGAATGGCTCCTTCTGGAGGTTCAGATGAGAATCCTTTCCCCTGCCTTGTTCAGCTTCTAGAGGCCACCTGCCTTCCCTGGCTTGAGATCCCCATCTTGCATCACTCCAACCACTACTTACTTCCATTGTCACAACTCCTACTGTCTGACCCTGAGTCTTCTTGCATCCCTTATCTAGCAACACTCATGATTACACTGGGTCTATTAGACCATCAGGATCATCTTCCCACTTCAAGATCCTTGACTTGATCACATCTGCATAGTTTATTCTGCCATATGAAGCAGTATTCACAGGTTCCAGGGATGTGGACATGGATATGTTTGGGAGGGACATTGTTCTACCTATGACAGAAGACACAACTAGATTATTTTAAAAATAGGGAGCAGCCGTTCTTCGTGACTGGATACTGGAGCTGGGGGTGGAGGCAGGGGTAGGTATTGCACTGAAATGCAGGAGCGCCAAGGCAGACAGAAGCATGAAATGAGCTGCAGAGGCTGGGCGCAGTGGCTCACGTGTGTAATCCCAGCACTTTGGGAGGCCGAGGCGGGTGGATCACGAAGTCAAGGGATCGAAACCATCCTGGCCAACGTGGTGAAACCCAGTCTCTACTAAAAAAAAAAAAATACAAAAATTAGCTGGGCATGGTGGCATGTGCCTGTAGCCCCAGCTACTCAGGAGGCTGAAGCAGGAGAATTGCTTGAACTGGGGAGGAGGAGGTTGTAGTGAGCCGAGATCGTGCCACTGCACCCCAGCCTGGCACCTGGCAACAGAGGGAGACTCTGTCTCAAAAAAAAAAAAAAAAAAAAAAAAAGAGCTGCAGAGACAAGTGGAGCTCATAGGCCTAGGACTGTGACTCAAAAGCTTGGGTCAAGTTTAACTCTAAGTGGCTGGGGCTGGGGGAGGGGCACAGTGGCCACCACAGTTACAATGGATGGAGAAATGAATGAATATACAAATTAGATTCCATCTCCTCAGTCTCCCCTTCCTGGTGAGAGAAAAAGCAAGCTGTCCCCACCTCCTCTCCTCCAGGGTTCAGGTGCTGGGCAGAGTTTCTCCCGTCCCAGGAGTTTAGACAAGCACTCAGCCTGTGCTTGCACTTGGGGGAGGTCAGGGGACTCTCAGGGAGGTGAAGGCCAGGCAGACGTGCACTTCCTGAGCAGCATCCCCAGACAGCGAGAGGCCTGGGAATTTGGGTCTGGAACAAAGCCTCTCTGCTCTGAGCACAAACAGCTGCCAAGAATGTCGCTCCACTGGTTCCTGCGCCTGCCCCTCAGAGTCCTGCCCTGGGCAATGTGGAAGAGCATCAATAGAAGGAGAAAATCAATCAAGCCCTGGAAAGCCAACCCCACTGTCACAGCCATCTCCTGTCCTCTCCACTCCTTCACAGCTCCTCAGATAATCTGCCTCATCGGTTTCAGGCCTTTATTCATTTTGTTGGTTTCTAGAGGTGGATGGATATTCTGTAGAAGGATATCTAAAAGGGATTCAGATACATTGGGCGTTCAGCGGAAATAATCCTGTGGAATAACCACTATCGCCCTCACTTTAGGAAGGAGGCTCAGAGAGGTTATGCCACTTGCCCATGATCACACAACACACAGGAAGGTCACAGAGGAAAGAGGATTCTGGTCTCTGTGTGGCCTTCCCCAGACCCCACGCTCTTCTCAGCTGACAGTTGGCTCCTTCCCTCTTTCAAGCCATTAGTGGACGAGTGGAACAGGCCTAGTTTCTCCACCACTAGATAATGGAAAACACAACGGTTTAACTCAAAACAGGGTGGGGGCTGGAAACAAAGCCATGCCAAGATATTTTAAGTTGAACTTTGTGATAAACGGAGATTCGATATTTCTGGATAATTCCCAATGTGCACCCTTCCCCTTTAATTATCTTGTGGTCGCCGTTTCAGAGGTGATTAAAGCTATTCTTCAGTAGATGTGGTTATAGATTGAGTGGGAACCTGGTCTTTCTTGTGGTTTTTATCGTAGCAATTAAATCTGGCCAGCTCATAGAAGCTGTGTGGCAGGAGGGGTTTTATCAAGCAAAACGATTTTCCCCTTCGGGCAATGTTAAATTTAGGAAAAATACAATTAATTATATCAGACAGGTATCTATTATACACTGCGCATGCATTAGAGCTCCTGGGCTCATTTCACTCAGAGAGGGAGCCTCTCTCCTCCCAGCCTGCATGGGTCCCAGGCCAAAGCCCCTCACTGAGCACTGGCGGGAAGCTTCCTGCCCCCTCCCACCCCTCGATTCAACACCCACCGTTCTCTTTGGAAGTAAAAATGAAAGGCCTGATATTTACCAGAACTTTCTCAAGTGCTGTCAAAGGTGTATTTAGGTGTTTATGTCGATAAATAAGGGTGTTCCTAAATAGCAGAGAAAACAACATTCACCTCTTAGAAGAAGAAGAAGGCAAAGAAAAAGAAAACCATTCACCCAGCTGCTGCCCTTTGCTCACTGTGACTCAGGGGGGGCCCCACCAAGATCTTTGAGGCTCCTTTTCCCCACTTTCTGCAAAATGAGAGGGTTAGACCAGATACCTTCAAAATCCTGCTCAGCTCAGAGCTAGGAATGTAAACGAAGGCTCAATGATACAGAGTCCTGATTCCTCGTTAAAAGACATAATTAATATTTTTTCTCAGGTGCTTGCTTTGTGTTCCTGATGTTGAAAGGGGCTTGGAATTCATATACGATTATCTTCTTTCCTCTTTGCTGGAAGCTTCGTTAGCACTCAGATAAATTTAGGAAGAAGGATTCATAAACATTATTGATAAGCTTCACTCATCTGTATTGCCAGTGGGAGCTGATGTTGAGCAGATGCTCTGGAAGTATTTGCTGAGAAACAAAAGGTGACTGTCGAAGATGTCAGTGATTTGATATCACCTCCTAAACACCAATGAAATGTCAGACCTGCCCATTACTCACTCATGCAATGCACATACATTTTTATAGAACACACATGCCCGGCTGGTCCACGAACTGGGTTTATGATGCAGCCGGCTTGGGTACAGGGTCCCAAGTGCTTCCCTGTCTTTGTCTGATCCTGGTCCCTTCTATAAACATCATCTTTCTGTCTTCATTCCCTTTCCTGATAAACTGGGATAGGTTTACCTGCCAGCTGTCTCATGAGGGTGTTGTGAGGATTAATGAGATAATATTTTTTAAGTACTCAGAGATCTTCTGATGAAAGAGGCTATAAAAGTACAGAGTGTCACTATTATTATAATTAATGGCATTTCTGAGAGCTTTCGGAGTGTACATTGGGTTACACTGAAGACAGAGGAGATCCCTGCTTCAGGAGGCAGCTGCCTGAAGGAGAAAACAAGGAGTTTGTGTCTGTGTGTGGCCAAGACGGGTGGCGACAAGTACACTCAGATTCAGCAGTGGGACAAGCATTGAAAATCTGATTCCACAGTAGGGGGCGCTGGTGGGGAAAGCGCCTTGGCTGGGAGACAGAGGACTGTCTGCAAAGATGGCTTCCCTCCCAGTGAAGTTTGGCCAAGTAGAGGTCAACTTGTGACCAGATCTCAATGTGGGCACCAAAGCAAGGTGCATTGCTGGGTGGCTCTGTTCCCTGTTCCACCCTACTCATGAGGGAACCTGCAAAAGAGTCCTGCTCCTCACCCCTTTACTCCACCAACAATGACGGCACTCCTGCCAGGCACCAGAGTTCCAGTGAGAAAAGGCACCATCCCTGTTGCAAAGCGCCTAGAATCTAGTGGGGAAGACAGGCACATGCTTTAGGGGTGACTGCAGGGAACGGGAGTGCTGCCAAAACAGACGGAAAGCCAAGGGCACCATGGGAGGACAGAGAAGGGTGATTTGACCAGACTGCGGAAGTCAGGGAAGGAGTCCTAGAGGAAACAGCCCCTGAGCTAACTTCTGCAGGTCCAGGAAGGAAGCTAGGGGGAGGCCAAGAAAGGAGACAGTGCATGCTTGATTGGGGTCACTGCAAACAGGTGGGCTCTAGGATGAGATGAGGAGCCCTGAGCTGAGCAGGGACAGCCTGCCAGGAGGAGGATCTGACCTGAGTTACTGCCACAAGGAGGGGCGAGTAGGGACCCCAAGGAAGTAGCATCTGCAGGATCAGTTCAGGCAGCTGGAGGAGAGGAGGGATTTTTTTTTTTTTTTTTTTTTTTGCAGTATCTATACTGCTTGCTCACATATGTCTGAGTCATGGACAAGATTGCAAGGTCTTCCCTGGAAGACTTGATCTGTCTTTGGGAAACGAGGGCTAAGGATAGTGCCAGGCACAGGACCTGCTATCTCATTTGTGGGACCCAGTGCACAGTGAAAATATTGAACCCCTTGTTCAAAAATTAAGAATTTCAGAGCATTAAACCAAGCCTGGGGCCCTTCTAAGCACAGGGCCCTGTTCAACTGGGCATGTTGAACCCCAGGAAACCATCTCTGACCAACCACATGGAAGATGTTCAGTGTCTGGAACAGGACAGCATGGCACACGTGGTGGGAGCATCGGGCAACTAAGCTGGTCCGCTGGCCATTCTCCTGCACACGTGGAGACCATTCTGATGGCCAGGAAGACAGCAACAGGTGTTAACATAGAAACACAAGAGGAAAAAGAAGAAATCCTGGTGGCCCTTCAATATATGTTGGATAGAAGTCACAAAAGGTTTCTTTTGTGTCCAGGAGAGGAGCTGTGTGAGTCAGTTTTTGCCTTGGCACCTGAATGTGTGTTCTTGCCAGATGTAGCAGTGCAAATGGAAACATTAATTTATGAAGTTCGTATGCCAGTGACGGTGCCAACACATTGGACCAGCAGGAACTTCCACAGAGAAAACTCTGGCAGATGTGTGTGTCCCCCTGGGAGGAGAATTCAAAGTTAATCAATAGAATTCAATTCAATCAATTAATTCATAAAGACCTTTTGAGCACTGACTTTGCCAGCTTCTTGCCTGGGAACTGGAATGCAGGTAAGAGTAAGACACAGTCCCTGCTGTCCTCATGGGGCTTTTGTTTTGTGAAACATGAGTAATAAAGTACAAATTATTACTAAGGTAAGTAACACAAACATTCACTGTTATTTTCTTTGTTTAGTTGTTGTCTTCACCTACAAAATGCATTTTATTTCAGTAAACACACAAGCACGTGTAAGGCTTCCCATAGTTTGTGTCTTACTTCTGAGCCTCCTGATTGTTGCTTTCCGTACAAAACCTTGAGCCTCTCTACCTGGACTTTACCTACCAGGAGGATATGCAGGAAGGTGACATCCTTAGAATGGAAGCAGCTGCTCTACTCTGTTGTTTTCCAGTAATGTAGTCTTATATTATAAACTATATCCATTAGCATTATTGTTGAATGCAATTGGTGTTTGTTTAGTTTTACCTCTTGTGTTTTCCAATCTCGTTCATGGTTCCTTCTTGTATCTCAGACTTCATTGCTGTACCTTTTTCCTTCTCAATTATGTGCATCATTTATACATTTCTTTGGTGAAGTATGTTGGTGGTAAATTCTCACCTTTATTTTTAAGTAATAATTTTGACAGTATAATTACAGTTTTTGGGTCATAAATATCTTGGACATTCAAATAAATAGTGTGTATGTGTGTTTGTGTATGCTGGTATAGGAGTGTATACATGTGTGCTATAAACCCAAACATGCTCTTTTTCAAGTCATTTGAGTACCACAGCATTCATGATGACCACTGGAAATGTCATGGAAGTTTAACGTATCAGGGAGTATATCAGGAAGTATCAGGAAGACAGAATTCTAATGTCATTTATTAACTTTGAGACTTGGGAAAAACTATATATTCTCGGTAAGCCTCTGTCTCTGTATCTCTCTCTCTCTCTCTCTTTTTTTTTTTTTTTTAAGATGGAGTCTCATTCTGTTGCCCAGGCTGGAGTGCAGTGGTTCCATCTCAACTCATTGCCACGTCCGATTCGCAGGTTCAAGTGATTCTCCTGCCTCAGCCTCCTGAGTATCTGGGATTACAGGTGCCCGCCACCACGCCTGACTAAATTTTGTAGTTTTAATAGAGATGGGGTTTCATGGCTAGTCTTGCTTCGAACTTCTCACCTCAGGTGATCTGCCCTCCTCAGGCTCCCAAAGTGCTGGGATTACAGGAGTGAGTCACGGCGCCCAGTCTGTCTCTGCATCTTTAAACTGGGGAAAACAGTGCCTTTTTCATGAAGTTTTTGTGGTGAGCAGAAGGAATGTCTCCCAATGCAGCCCTTTAATACATTGATTGCAGCTATTATTAATCTTCTATGTATTCAATGTCATCCTTTCAAAAAGTTATGTTTGTCAGGAGCTTTTGGGAAAAAAAATTCACCCTGACGATACTATCAATATCTCACAGATTGCCACTCCCGTCTCTCCCCTCCCCTCCTCAGTGTTTTCAAATTTAAACCCACCATGTTTTTGGGAACACATCTGGGAAATCCTTCAGCATGTAGATCAGTGACAGTGGACAAGGCAGGGTGCAGGTCAGTGCCAGACTCAGCCCCCTCTGTCTGCTTCTTTGGTCTGTCAGGTTCAATAACTGGACTGTCACATCACTGGTTTCTTTAGTGCCAAAGCCCTAACTCCAGCTCTCCCCAGTGACGACGTGAGTCAGATCAATGGGCTAACCATACCCTAAGCTGCTGTCTTTGAGCTAGGGAAACTCATGGTTCTAGACCTGTCAAAGCCCACCTGTTTCCAGGTTCCTTATGCTGCCCTGTTAAAGTGGAAAGTCATAAGCAGGCATTTAGATTTTCAGAAGGGTGGAGGGAGATGACATCCTTTTCAGTAATTTTGTAATAGAACCACCTTGCAAAAAGGCTTTCAGTTGTCTAAATCCTGAGTATATTTTCGTCTAAATGGAATCTAATAATATGGAAAGCATGAAAATGAGCGAGAAAAAAAATATTTGTGCCATGAAAGGAACACCATGAACAATGAAGTCATAAACTGATGTTCAGACTTTTTTTTTTCATGTTGTCCATGCTGGGAGAACTGCAGCTTGCCATGCAACCTCTGAGCCTCGGTCTCCTCCTCTGTAAAATGGGATGGCAGCTGCTAACTCATAAGACAACTTAGAATAGATAGCATACAAAGGATCCAGCATACAGCTAACACTGTGTGTTTTCACTCTTTCTCTCACTGAATCCTTCCGAATTAGTGTGCCAGAGCTGAAAAATACTTTAGATACAATCTAATTAGAGCCCCCTCGTTTTACAGACATGGGAACCTCACACCAAGTGAGTGGGAGGCAGTTGCCAGAGGTTTCCAGTGAGAGCAAGATAGCATTGGAGCTACACCCAGACCCCACTTCCATGCCCATCGTCATTCATCCATATGGGACTGAAGGTTCCCTCCCTCTTTGCCAGCTTAAGATGTCTCTGATTCTAAATTGAACAATGAATTAAAGAGAAGAAAAAGAAGGCAAATTTGACCCACAGTGGTTATTCTGTACATGCTTGTGGGATGCATGGGATTCTTCAAAACTAGAGACTCAGATACAAATTCACTCGAAACACTGATGCTAAGAAATTTTCAGGCATGTGTTGACAATTACGCAGTTCTGCCTCTAATCCTTCTTACTGACGGCTTGGGCTGGATTATACCATTTTTGGCAGCTGGGGGCAATGAAGTCAGACAAAGCAAAGGATGTGGTTGATTGAAAAGGCAGGCTCTGGCCCTTAGTTGGTCCAAAACAAAGTTCAAAGTTGTAGATCTTTGAGCCTGAATTTAGTCCTCAACTCTGCCTTGTTCAATAATTTTATCACCAGTGTGAACAACAACAGGGAAGAATTTGGGAAGACCGGGCGTGGAGAGAAAGCCCAGATGGTGGCTGGCCAAATCCAGGAAAACCTAATCGACTGGGGTATCATGGTGACCTAAACAAGATGAAAATTCATTAACCATGAAAAAGATAAGATTTTTTTTTTTAAAATTGAAAACACACCAAAAACCAAAACAATGGCAGAAAAATTAAAGAGAGGGTTTGGATTGTGGTTCAATAGGTTTAATAAGCAAAAGTCTGAGAGATTAGATTGATCACAGTCAATATCAGAATATTTCTGATCCAACAGAATTGAAATAAAAGTAAGTTTTTGTTGTTTTAAGAGAAATTTGCATTTAATAAAGTGAGAAATGAAATAAGAACTGTTTATGTTTTTATAGTAAAATCATGTTATGTGGCTATCATAAACCCCCTGATGTGATATGATCAGAAAGGACTTTATCTCTGTGATATGATTTCCAAAAACTGTCACCCCAGTCCAGTCATGAGAAATCAGACAAACACAGTCTGGGGATATTCTATAGGGTGCCCGATCAGTACTCCTCAAGAATGTCAAGATATCATACACAAGGAGAAGGCTGAGGAACTGTAATAAATTAGGGGATGCTGGAGAGACATGATAACTAAGTACATAGTGGTGTCTTGGATTAGTAAGAGGTCGTTAATGGAAAAACTGGTGAAATTTAAATAAAGTATATTTAGTAAATAGTGATGTGCCGAGGTTGGTTTCTTACTTTTGGCAAATACATCACAGCATTACAAGATGTTAACAACAGAAGAAATTGGGTGAAGATATGTGAGAATACACTTCACTATCTTTGCAAACTTTTTACAAATCTAAAGATTTTTCTAAAATAAAAGAATTTATTAAAAATAGCATGGTGAAATCACATCATCTAGCTCATTACATGATGCCCCTACATAAGCAACATCTTTCGTGGTTTATTGTTTGGAACGTGTTTGCCCCCACTGCTCCCTACATTGAGAAGTTGTTATGCTTCTATTAGTTTGATAGCTTGAGGTGTTAAATATTGCATTTCCCTTTTCGCCATGACCACCAGGAAACTCTGGGTCCAACTTTGATATTAAATCAACCAAATGATTCTCATGATTACCTTCTTTCCTTTTCTAATTTCTATCATACATTTTCTCTTTAAAGACATAAACTTTGTTGAGAAACACTCTTTTGGACTTCCCAATTCCATTTCTTAAGGGAGATGGAGGCAAACTAGTGATTCATGAAAGAGAAAGAGGAAGAGAGAGAATACCATATTCTTTGAGGAAGGAGCACAACATCTGGGTTATCTTGGAGATGACCAGCACAGGCATGGCATTATCTCATGATCCACATGGTAGTTAATAAAAAGGTTTAGGCCCGCTCTGTGTGTTCACAGAGCTTAGGGTCAAAACTCAAGTGTAGAAATTAAGGGAAGTGTCAGCTTCTGAGATCCAAAGCTGAGCTGCAATGTTGCAGATTCAGAGCATGACCTGCTACTTTGTGCGAAACACCTGCCAAAGACTTCGCTTTGCTTTGCCTTCCCATTTTGGGCCTTGGAATTTGAGTATCTGAATCACCACAATGTGTCTTTTCAGCCTACTTAGGACTGGGCTCGTTTTTATTTATTTATTTATTTATTTATTTTGTCACTTGCAACCAGAGCAATCCTAACTTCATGTATTCATTCTTTCCTGTCTTGATCAATTCAGCAAATATTTATGAAGCTGCTGCTTCCCGCCCAGCACGGTGCTAGGTGGTAACACAATAAGAAAGAGGATGGGATAACAGGGGCTGAGAATTACACACTGTCTCTTCGCTTGCTCTGAAATATTTCTTCTCTTCCAGGCCAAAAGGTCTAGATGCATGTTTTCTGTATATGCAAAATTTTCAATAACTTCTTTCAGCTTTAAAATGTGCACCCTGCCTCCTCTTGTAACAGGAATTATCTTCCTTCTTCATTTTCCTTGAAGGGGACAGGCACTTCTGTGAGCCTTTCCCACCTATAAAACGAAGAGGTTCAACTCAGTTTAATAAGCTCCCTATATTCAGTGGGCATGAGAGTATATGAGAAGGAACGAGGCACAATTCTTACCCACAGAGGACTCAACAAATGGTAGCTGTGATAGTCGCACACACAGACAACTCCATTGCAACATGACAAGTGAAAAGAGAGAGGTAGGACCCACTGCAAAGGGAACACCCTGGATCCAGTCTTCCCCTCCAGGAAGATTCACTTGGAAAGATTCAGGGAGAAGTGGTTAATGGTACCACCTGCTGCAGGAAGACAGATTTGGAGGCAAAGATAACGACTCAGAAGGTTTTAGGTGGTTGCAGCTATTGTGATAGACTCTGATAGTCCCCCTCACCAGCACAGATTTGGGAAGAGATAGCAGGGAAGTCAGGGGTGCATTCAAGGAGGCGCAGGAGTTGGACCGCGTACAGAAACATGTCAGGTTTTCAATTCTTCTCTCTTGGAACCCTTAGGAGGTCTTGGCTTTGCAAAACAACATATTACCTCTGAATCTGAATCTCTGAAATCCTGGCAGGGGGGCCAGTCCAGCCGGCACTGTTGCCATATGTGTTTAGAATTTCATGCACAATAATTAATTTCCATTCTGCAAAAATGAATAATTAATATAGCATCCCACGTCAATTGATCCAAACAGAAGTTGACACATATTAAGAGACACTCGCTGCTGAGCAAACTTTTTAAACTGAAGCATTTTATTAACAAAGCAACTTTTAAAAATTCCCTATCTACCAGACAATAGGAACTGAACATATTCCAACAAAGAGGGCAGGCCAAGCAGGGGGTGTGAAGTTGCGATTTCGGGAGAGGGAGGTAATGGGAAGATTACATTCATTTGAAGTTGCCTGTGGGGGAGCTGGGAAAGGAGGTGAAGGATGCTCCAGGGATGGAAGGAAAATAAAATAATATGACAGCCTTAAAGAAACTTAAGAGCTAAATATTTTACTTTGATTTTTAATTATGCAGCCATGATGGAGAAATATGGGCAGCATAATGGTAAGTTTAGGGAGAATAAAAAACTATTTCAAAAACTGCCCATGACAAATATTAGGAGATGCCACAGCATCCCGACGGCTTTAGCAACCCTGTCTGGTTCAAAGGCGCTCTTAATAAGTCGGTTGAAAATGTTGACAGTGTTACCAAGTTTGTGGAGGCCAAGAAGCTGAATTGAAAATACCTGGGGCCATATGACAAGGATCTAAAAGATCTTCTTTGATCAGAATTTTGAGACGCCATAATTGTTATCATTTTCATGATTGTTAATACTTCTATTAATTCTAACGTTTTCCATTTAGTCAGAGAACTCTGGGTCAGACACTGTTCTGGGCACTTGAAATGCCTCTGTGCTCCTGCTGAGAAGAGAGCAGGCATAGCTGTCCCGACTTTCCAGACTAGGAAATAGAAGTTAGCACTGAGGCGCTCCCGGCCCCTTACCTCAGTGAGGAAGCCTGGAGCCTTGACTTGTGCCTGGATCTGTAACTCCACGCCTTCTGCTTGT
Source organism: Cacajao melanocephalus (assembly GCA_963573385.1). Lineage (NCBI taxonomy): Eukaryota > Metazoa > Chordata > Mammalia > Primates > Pitheciidae > Cacajao > Cacajao melanocephalus. Next base: position 46,026 of record CAUYLG010030617.1, read on the forward strand.
TTTGTAAAATAGGGCTCTCTTCCCTTTAAAGGAGTGGAGACAAGTTCCAGATGTGAGGTCTTGCAAAATAAACAAATAAACAATTTTCTTAATTGAGGAAGAGAAAGAAGTAGCATAATGAGCATTTTCCCTTGAGACCCTGAGTCTTGGATCTGGGAATCACTGACTTTTACAAAATCTCACGTTACTAGGGTGGATGTCAAGAAGGATAATGCAGGTTTTGGCTACATGAACAGAAGAATGATTCTTAGAATGAGGGAGGTGATAGGGTCAGTGTACCTGGCTTAAATCAGCTGTGTCCTGAGGGTTGCATTCTGCTTGGGTGATGCATTTCAGCAGCCACCTAGACCTCCAGGAGTACAGCGAAAAGAGGCCTGCTGGGATGGTGGTGGGACTCGAGGACCATTGAGGGAGCTCTTTGGTTTGCTGAAGATGGGGCTTCTAAAGCTAGAATCATGCTCTCTGTCTCCTGAAAGATCTCTTACTTGGAGATTTTCTGATTCAGTCCAGAGGCCAGAAGAGGCACTCCTGGGTAGTAACTCTCAGACTGAGACTTAGTCCCAGGGAGAAAACCCAAACTTGGAAGAATGCAGCGGCAGATGGCCAGGGAGACACATGACATGCCGCCAGGTGCCAGACGCTGGGTTAAGGTGGAGGCAGATGGAAGTGAGGGAGGTACAATCCTTGTTCTTTGGAGGGGAAGATGGAGGGAGAGATAGAGGGAAGAAGGGAGGGACAGAGGATGGGGATTGGGGAGGAAAGGAGAAGGGGAGAGAGAAGAGAAGAGAGAAGAAAGTGAGAAGTGAAGAGAGGCCAAACCCAAACTGCTCCAGCCACTCTGGTGAGGCACCAGACTTGTAGGGAGGAAGCTGTCTTGGATGTCCAACCTAGCTGAGCCTTCAGAGGACTTCAGCTCTAGCTGTCATCTGTCTGCAGAGGTGAGAGAGAGATGAGAACCAGGAAAGGGAATAACAAATACCAGGGGCTGTATGACAAGGCTCTAAAAGATCTCCTTTGGTCAGAATTTTGAGGCACCATGGTTTAAGTCGTAGAATTTGGGTGGTTTGTGACACAGCAACGGGGAACTAGAGGAGATGTCCACAGCTGGGGCAACCTTTCTGTGTGGCCTTGATTTTCTCCAACAGGCTGGCCCGGGCTTGTTTCATGGTAATCAGGCAGCATTCTCTGTAGAGCAGGTGTGCAGGGCCTCTCAAGGCCTTCTCTGAGAAGGGGCACACTGCACTGTTCCTTCCACTGTGGCCACACGGCCAGCCCAGGGTCAAGGGGTGGGAAGTGGATTCATCGTCTCTTGGTGGCAGGTGTTGCAGTCATAGTGCGAAGGTTGTGGATATGGGGAGCCGGGGTGGGTGGGGGGATAGTTGGGGCCATTTTTGGGATGCTCCTGTGAGCTTTCTAGACCTGCTTACAAAAGTATTGAGGTGAAGAGTGACGGCGACGTGATCGTTTCAAGTGGTGATGCTGTGAAGCATGTCATAGTGATGAGCCAGAAAACACTTTTAAAATCATTGTTTTTCAACCCTTCCATTTTACAAATGAAGACAGAGTATCCAAGAAGCTAAGAGCTCCCAAAGGCCAATGGATCCCAAGGGCCACAGTGGAAAGGCATGGGCATTGGAGTAGGCTGGCACCAATATCATCTGGCTCCTCCCCTATAAACAAGGGCTGCTGGGGCTCTCAGGAATATACAAACAGTTACCACCTATGAGATGCCCCCGCACAAGGGGTCACATTGCTGATTGTTGTTGCAAGATGTGGCCTTGAACCTGGGTCCCCTGGTTCCTAGTTCAGTCCTCTTTCCGTCCCATCAGTGGCCACTCAATAAGCTTCCACATCCAGATCAACTCATGCTCAAAACAGGAAGGAATGTCAGATCCAGAGGAGGGACCTGGGGCAAGTGAACACTGCCGAATGTCTGCGTAGTGTGGATGTGCACATGGCGCCCTGCTGGGTGCTAGAAAGAGCCGGTGAAACACACCAGGCATCTTCTCTATGGAAGCCGGTTTTAACGGCTGTGTGTATGTGTGTGTGTGCCTGGAAAAAGATCATCATCTTTTCATAATGACTCCCACATCGTAGTGGCTGACAGAATAGATTTACCGTTCAAGGTAAATGTGGAATTTCTACACTACAGCCATGTGGTCTGAGTTAGAGGAATCACAAACAATTTATTGATTAAAAAAAAAATAACTGCCGAAAAATTACACCTTGATGATAGGGTGTGGAAGACTCGGAGCAGGACTCCGGTTAAAAATAGAGAAGGAAATGCTGTGATTCAAAAATTAGTGGATGTCGGTGGAACAAGTATGAATGGAATCTTGAGTGAAAACAATTCCCTGCTTTGTCACAAATGTCATACTGAGGTGCTGACTTATTTCTAGAAGATAGGGCCTGAGGGGTACAATTGCTGTTTAAAAATGTATTCACTAAAACAGTGTAGCATCTTAGATAAATATTAAAAAGGCTAGCTGGCGCTAGGGCAGCTCACTGGGTCCAGTCTTCAGGTTCAAGTCACTCTTTGAGCAGAGACCAGAGAACAGAGTAGAGGTCAAGTAGATAAGGAGGACGGAAAGCTCCTTAAACCACCTTGGACAAGTTAATGAACTCCGAGGCTCTGTTTCCCTCTGGAAATATATTCTGGATTAGAGAGCGCTGGTTCCTTTTAACTGTGGGGAAAGCTTGCATGTATAAATGTAAAGCTCTGGACTGGGTGCGGTGGCTCACGCCTGTAATCCCAGCACTTTGGGAGGCCAAGGCCGGTGGATCATGAGGTCAAGTTCAAGACCAGCCTGGCCAACATAGTGAAACTCTGTCTCTACTAAAAACACAAAAAGTTGCTGAGTGTGATGGTGTGTGCCTGTAATCCCAGCTACTCAGGAGGCTGAGGCAGGAGAATCACTTGAACCCAGGAGGCAGAGGTTGCAGTGAGCTGAGATCGTACCACTGTACTCCAGCCTGGGTGACAAACCAAGACTCTGTCTCAAAACAAAAAACAAACAAAAAAATGAAAAGCTCTGCTCGTGTACTGGCAAGATAGCTGCACACACACACACACACACACACACACACACTTACTAAATCAAATACCAAAGACCTAAATTTTATTAAATGCATTTTATGACAATATGAAATTGTCATAAACACACTTACTAAATCAAACATCAAAGATCTAAATTTTATTAAATGAATTTTATGACAATATGAAATGAAGCCAGAGTCCAACTGGATGAAAGAACTAATGCTAAGTGTGTGTGTGTGCAGATACAGTTTGCACATGGCCACGTACAAGCAAAGATGGGATGCGGAGAGAGGTTTATGTTATAGTCATATGCTCTTAGCACTATTCTTGACTTGGAAGACTGTTATTGATTGGGATTTAAACACATCAGATTTAATACCTATAGCTTCTTATTTTGCTTTATTTTAGTAGCATTTTTTTTCCTAAAAAAGAAAGTTAGTTAAAATAAAGGAACTAGAGGAGGCCCAACACCCAGCCCTCCCATTCCTTCTGTGAGTAAGTGGGGACCAGAGCCTCTGCAAGAGGGCTGGGTACTTTGTGGAGGTGCAGTCAATGTGGAAGGCATTGGTCTTGCTGAATTTGTTTTCATCGAAGATTCCCAGCTCACACTCCACAGCTTCGTTGCATTAAAATCTGTGACTGTTAAAAGTTCAGGGAGAAACATTGATCTTTCTTTTGCTCATTAACCCTTCCTCCCCACTTTCCAAGAAAATCTGAACTAACCTGTCTACTTTCGTTCCAAAATTCTTTTCTCCCACCAAACATGGCTCTATCTCCTTGCACCTTAACTCTCCAGGGACCTCCCCATCCCATCTGCAGGGACAGGGCTTGTGGAAAGAGAGGACCTTGAGGGTAGCTGAGGGGGTGGGTTCCTGGGGGTCAGTCCAGGGCAGCATGTGGGGCTTTCCTGGAGGGTCCCCAGGAGCAAAGCCCTCTCTCTCCTGTCAGCTCCCTTGTGTAGGGAGCTTTTCCACAGGGGCTGCACAAGGATGTGCTGAGCTGCCAATCACACCATCAAGGCACCAAGTCATGCAGGTGCAGATGTGAACTCTTGAGAGGAGAATCCCAGGTAGATTCATTCAGCTGACATTTTCCTCTCCTTTCCTTTTTCCTTTCCTTTCCCTTCCCTTCCTTTTTCTTTTCTCCTTCCCTTCCCTTCCTTTCTTTTCCTTTCCCCTCTTCTTTTTCTTCTTTCTCCTTTTTTCCTTTCCCCTTTCCTTTCCTTTTCTTTTCCCTTCCCTTCCCTTCCCTTCCTTTCCTTTTTTTTCCTTTCCTTTCCCCTCTTCTTCTTCTTCTTTTTTTTTTTTCCAAAGTTAGAGTCTTGCTCTGTCACCCAGGCTTGAGTGCAGTGGCATGACCTCGGCTCACTGCAACCTCTGCCTCACAGGTTCAAGCAATTCTCCTGCCTCAGCCTCCTGAGTAGCTGGGATTACAGGCATGCACCACCACACCCAGCTAATTTTTGTATTTTTAGTAGAGACAGGGTTTCACCATTTTGGTCAGGCTGGGCCTGAACTCCTGACCTCATGATCTGCCTGCCTCGGCCTCCCAAAGTGCTGGGATTACAGGTGTAAGCCACCACATCTGGCCTTTTCTTTTTTTAAAATTGTGGTAAAATATAACATGAAACTAACAATTTTAACCATGTTTAGATATGCAATTCAGAATATTGTACACCCATCATCACTGTCTATTTCCAAGATTTTTTCATCATCCAAAGCAGAAACTCTGTCCCCACTGAACAGCCCCTCATTTCCCTCCCGCCAGCCCCTGGCACCCACCAGTCTACTTCCCATCTCTCTGAATCTGGCTACTCTACAGACCTCCTATAAGGAATCTGCATGATTCCTACAAGTGGAATCATGCAGAATTTGTCCTTTTGTGTCTGGCTTCCTTCACTCAGCACAATGGTGTCAAGGTATGTCTGTCTGTGTTGTAGCATGTGTTACAATTTCCATCCTTTTTAAGGCTGTATAATATTCCATTGTGTGTATACCACATTTTGTTTTTCCATTTGACAATGGATGGACATGTGGGTTGCTTCTACCTTTTGTCTAGTGTGAACAGTGCTGCTATGGACACGGGTGTACAAATCTGAATTCCAGTTCCCACTTCCAATTCTTCTGGGTGTATTACCAGAAGAGAAATTGCTGGGTCACGTGATAATTTCATATTTAACTTTCTGAGGAACTCCCATGCTGTTAGCTGGCCTTTGAGTTCTGGGCTGGGGTCTGCAGATGTGTGGATCTTCACAGGGCAACATTTGACCCTTCAGAGGCAAAAGGAGTTAGTTGCAAGAGGCTTCGAGGGGTTGAGCCATCGCTTCTGTCATGGACATTGCTGATTCAGCACCATTCCTGTGCAGATCCCAGCTCCTTGAGCATTTCAAATTTTGTTCTACATAAATTCCCTGGAGCACCAAGTACTGTGAATTCTTTGCCAAAGCCTGTACAGAGAGATTTTTAGACACATTACACCAAAGGAGATGGAGCTTGGAGAGCTATGGAGATCTGCCCTCAAGCCACAGACACCCAAGTCAAATGTCAGCTCTTCCACTCCTGGGTAGGAGCTTGGGCACACTAGGCAAACTCTCTGGGCCTCAAATGCCTCCATTGTAGAACAGATGCCAGCGCACCACCCGAAGGGTGTGACTTAGGAATGTCAGATCATCCACTCAAGCACAGTGGTAGGTGTGGACTAAACAGTCATGTTTATCAGCCCCAAACTAGCAAATGACAAGACTGGGATTTCCATCCATATCCACCTGATGCTGAAGTCTACGCTTCTTCCATTGCAATTCACATAGACCTGGATTCAGTTTGACTGTAAAATGGGACCACAAACAGCCTCCTCCCAGAGCACCTGTGAAGATTCTTCGGGACAAATAAGCACTTGCCACTTGCCAGGTGCTGGACTGGGTTGTTCAAACGTGATCTCACGGCGTGCGTCTCCACCGTGGCCCTTCAAAATGCAGATCACGCCATCTTGCAGGAATCATCAGGAGAGAAGAAGTCCAGTCAAGACTTCACAGCTACATGGTGGTGAGGCTGGGGACAAACTGATGTCCATGTGACTCCAAAGCCAGTGCTCATAACACAGGGCTGTTTAGCTTCTTAGATTTCCATCCAGGATCAGCCTTTCAGCCCACTCTGGCTGGGGGTCATTTCTGGGGGATCTAAAGGCATGTTCTGTTTCCATTCCTCAGGCCAGGCCCTTGGCCTGCAGTGGGAGGGGTGGGCAGTACCTGGGAGGAGGCAGGCAGAAGCTGCCTGTGTTGGGCTGTGCCTCGGGGCTGATGCCACGATCAGGGCTGCCACTGTCTCTGCCTGGTTTCCGGAGTCTGGATGGGTCTGAGGTGGTGAGTGGTTTCCCATTTCCCTGCAGCTCAGGACTGGCCTAGTTGGAAAGACATGTTAGGTTGATGTGTCCAGCATGCTGGAGATGAGAAGGAGGAGGATAAGCAGGAGGGAGGGGGAAGTTCAGTTTGCTCAGGTCATGTCTGTAGAGGAAGCTGGAAGCAGACCCAGGGGAGAACTGGAGACCATAGACCTCATGGGTGGTGAGCAAACAAGAGATTCTCTGAGGAGCTTCCCTGGACCACAGAATCCAGATCCCTCTGGGCAAAGCAATTTGGAGGAGGAAACAGAGTCTGCTCTGCTTCTCTGCAGCCCTGGCCAGTGTTCCTGGCTCTCTGAGTCTCTTTTTCTCACCATTAGATGGGTGCGGTTCTACCTCACAAAGATGGGAGCCCATGTATGGCCACGTGCTTTATACAATGCCTGGTGTGATTCTGAAAACCTGGGACAAAAATCTGCAGGTGAACAAATACATATAACTCTCAAAGCACAGCATCTAGCCCCTGAAGAAACCACTGCGTGAAGTCAGAGCACTACGTGAGTTTTCCAGTTCTCTTCAAAGTAGATAAAGAAGGGAATTAAAAAAAAAATAAACAGTGCCTATTGGTGAACACTTGTACCCTGCTGGGTTTCACAATGAGGAAACAATAGGACAGGATAGGTCCCCTTTCTCCAGGTTTACTCTCAGATTATTCTTGATCTGGTCAAGAAATCTCTGGATTCAAGTTTAAGCTTCTTGCTCCCATTGTTAATATTGAGGGTGGAATAGAAACACTCCACTCCATCATTTTCTTCTCTAAGCGTCTGATGGCTCTCGGTTTTCTCATCTGCAAAAAGGCCGTCAAGGCATTGCCTTTGGGCTTGCATGGGGTGGGGAGAGTAAGAAGCCTGGCTGAGGGCCTAACCCATGCTCACTCTCTGTTTAATACTGTGGCTGCTGATCCTCCTCCTCTGGATGCCTCTGGATGTCAGTTTATCTTCATGGATCCCCAGTACTCCCCAGCAGTCCCCCTGCTCCTGCACCGGGGCTTCTTGCTGAGTAGGCGCAGATGTTGAAGCTAGATGTTAAGCTGTGAAGGGGACTCCCACATGCCTGCAGAGACCATGGCCACCACAAGCAGCATTCCATCCCCCGGCTCATGGCAGCCAGCCACAGGGACGTGCACCAATGTGCAAGGCTCAACTCACGCTGGCACATGGCTCCGTCTCCCTGCAGGGCTCTGGGAGGGGGGTTCTCCTACGTCCCTACACACACAGTTCTCTGGCCCTGAAGTCCAAGGGGTCCAGGCTTGTGCAAAATAAGGACCTGGGATGCTAAAGGGGTGTTGGTGGGAAGACCTAGTCCTTCCCTTGTTCCTGCAGCCAGCACAGTCCGTCATTCAGCCAGGCTGGCCCCCATGGTTCCTCCCACCAGCCATGGCAGGGGTTCAGAGAGGGAGAACCTCCCAGCTGGCTCTAGGAGAAATGTCAAAGTAAGCAACATTTTCTTCAGGGTTTCGAAGAAACACTGTGGCATTGCAAGGGTTTTGCAGTCAGATGGGAGTTTCGTTTGAACTCTGACAGTCACCAGCTGTGTGGTCTTGAACAGGTTGGCTCATGTCTCCAAACTCGATCTTACTCATCTGTAGAAACGGGGATGATGTCTGCTCTGTGCCTGTACCTAGGTTGCCTGTGATGATTAACAGCGAAGAGGCTCCAGGTACAGCGTCTGGCACATGGTATGTGTTCCACAAAATTAAATTCAAGTAGAAAGAATAGATAAGACTTAGTATGTGATAGTGCAACAGGGTGACTGTAGTCCATCGTAATTTAATTACACATTTAAAAATAATAAAAGAGTGCGATTGGACTGTTTGTAACACAAGGGATAAATGCTTGAGGGGATGGATAACCCACTTTACATGATGGGATTATTATACATTGCGTGCCCATGTCAAAACATCTCATGTACCCCATAAATATGTACACTTACTATGTACTCACCTAAATTAAAATAAAAATGAATCAATCAATCAATCAATCCACTCTCGTCTCCTTTCCTCCAGGGTACTGTCACATGGATGTCAACCCCTTTTCAGCTACTAGCTCTGGGGCACCTACTAGGTGCTAAGCATTGCATTCCATTCCATTGTAGAAATGTGACCGAGGGCCACTTAGATGCAACATCATGGCTCTTAGAGTCTTCTGAGGAAGGACATGTAGACAAGTGGTCATGCCCCAGAATGGCCCTGGCCATTGGCGGTGGCAGAGGGGGGCGGGGGAAGTGCAGGTGCTATGGGACAAGAGAAGGGTTTCTATCTACTTCAGTCAGTAAGTATTCATTAGAAACCTCAGCATGCTGTCTGCTAGGCACCTGGTATACTGAGATAAGTGGATTATGCTCTCGAGAAGCTTATGGTCTAGTGGGGCAGATGGGCATGCACACAGATAGTTCCAGGGTTTAGAATTAAGATCATTCTAGAGTACAGATACTGGGGCCAATATATACCTATTTAAGGCAGCATCCTATAGGGAGATAAGATGCTTCCACTCTGGACAGCACAAGCTTGACTATAATGGAGACCTGGGATGGAATCTTGACTCTAGCATCAGATGATCAACCTTCACCTTGATTTCCCTATCTGTTGAGTAGGGAAAAAGGGATACCCCTAGGCTAAGGGTTTTAACAGTGTGAGCTCATTTGATCTATAGATAGGTGGGTACCATTCCTGTTATACAAAGAAGTTGGCACCAAGGAGGTGAAGTGACTTGATCAAGATCACAAGGCCGGTGTGCAGCAGAGTAGGTGTTAAATCGAGACCAAATTGGCCCAAAAATCACATGCATTTTGTCGTTGTTGCTGTTATCCTTGCACTTTGCCTGCCTGTGTGGGACTGGTTGACACCCACCGTCCTGACTCTCACTTAGAATTTACCCCAAGGCAAGATGCCATGGGTTGTCGCATTGTACCTTCCAGTGGCCACTCAGTGGAGAAGGGTGGATGTGAATGAGATGCTGTCCAATTGTAGGGCTCTGTGCATCATGTCTGAAGCAGAAAGTGCCAGAATCGCCAGACCCAGAGGAGACTGTTTTCCTGACCATATTCGGAGGAAGCCTCATTGCTCTTTATTTATCTAATTGATCCCAGGGCTGGGCAGTGGCGAGCCAATGTGAGGCATTTGCTGACTGTGTGCCATTCTATTTTTTGAGTTGGGATTCACAGGAAAGTGAAGCCACATTCTTTTTTGCAGCCAGGGGGAGTGGGGCCAGGCATTTGAACAATGGGTTGTCTCCTTGGCCACCAGGCCAGGCACAGTCATATTTGGTTATGTGTGAGGCAGGAAATAATTATTTATCAGTACATTTATTTTCAGGGCTCTGGGTAACAGGCAATTGAATCCAAATATGGCCTGGAGAAAGCTTTAGTTCTATCATATACTGTCTTTTTCTCCTGGCCCCCACTCTTTTAGCTTTTGCAATTGTCCTTTAAACAATTCAAACTATGTTTTTCAGTGAAATTATCCCCATTAAACACACAGACACACATGCACGCCTGCATACACACTGTTTTTAAAGAGCGGGTTCTAAAGGAAGCTTCATGTGGATCAAGCACTATACAGAGAATTGTCTTTCAGTGCCCTGGGGATTCTGGAATCAGAGCTGAGTTGGAACACTGGCTCTATCAACTACTGGCTCTGAAATGTTCCAGAAGTTATTCAATCTCTCTCCGTCTCAGTGTCCTCGTCTGCACAATGGGCATGAGAATTCCTGCCCATTGTGGTGTTGCAAGGGTAAAATGAGATAATATGCTTCAAAGCGCTTTGGTGCAGGGTAGGTGTCCGTCCGGAGTGGAATAGTGTCCCCACAAATTCACGTCCTTCTCAGAAGCTCAGACTGTTTTGAGGTGGGTTTGGGGGAACACTTACCATACGTAGAGATGAAGGCCATGTGGAGACAGAGGCAGAGATTGGAGCGATGCTGCTGTGAACCCAGAAGTACAAAGGATGCAAGGCCACCAAAAGAAACCAGGGAGAGGCAGAAACGAACTTTAGGCCCGGATTTCGGAGTTCTGGCCTCTAGAACTGTGAGAGGATAAATCTTTGTTGTCTTAAGTGGTCACCCAGTTTGTGATGACTTTTCTCATGGCAGTCATAAGAAAAGATCTACTACGCAACAAATATTTGTATAGATAGCCTAGCACAGAGCCTGGCACAGAGGCCCAACATTTATTATTTGCTTGAACCTGGTGTCTGGAAATAACTAGACATTGGCCCCGTTCAATAAATATGAGTTTCTTTCTTTCTTCTCTTATTTCTCTTCTCCATTTAGTCCTCTGCAAACAGCTCAGCAGAAAATCTTAGTCAATTTTGCATGCATTCCCATAGTATGCAAATTCAAGCCACTGGTTTATTTTATACTGAGACCACATATACAAATCCTACTTACATATAGAGTTTCACATAAAGTACTATGTCTCCTGTAAATAGACTTTTTGAAGTTTACAGAGATGTTTTGAGCTGCCACACTCTTCCCAGGTGGTGTGTTACCATCAAATATCTGAGTGGGCAAGTGTAATTTATGTAGGCATATATCATGTTTATAAAGGCTAATGCCATTTCTCCAGGCCCCCGTGAACACTTAGGGCTGACAGTGCCTAAATAAACTGGTTTATTTACTGCAGTAGTTACCTGTTTAAGACTAGCCGTTACATTAAGTAACACAGAGTGCCCAGACTAATAAATTTACAGCGTGCCTGTTTGTTTTACTGAAGAATTTATTGCAGCAGTAATAACTGTCAGAGGGTGAGGCTGGTGAAAGAGCCGGAGCTACACACAGAGGATCCATCACATGATCGGCTTCCTGACAGCCCCATGGGGAGCTCTTTTGTCACCAACTCAAGCACCTGAGTGGATACCTTGGGTCAACGGACAGAGAATGTGGATCCAGCTTCTTGGGGCAAGACCACCTCTTCTATTTGACCCATATGGATGTGAGTGCCAGGCTTTCTATGATGTGGGAGTGATTTACAGCAGGGCTCTGGAGATTGACTCCTATGGATTCAATGAGTGCTTCATGCCAGCCAGAAGACGGGAATCCCCTGCTTTCAAATCCTGGCCAACTTGATGGTGATCAGGGGAAAAACTACTTGCAATAGACAGGGTCTTATGCTTTCTGTTCTTAATCCAACTGGGCTTTTTGCTTAGAGACCAGCCAGGGGCCTGAGGACCGAAGATTAGATTGGATTGGATAGGATTGAATTGGATTAGAAGCTTTGTAGAGTGGCTTGACGCATGGGTTTTGGAGGCAGGTAGGTAAATTCTAATCTTGTAATGGTCATTTATAAGTTGTGCAGCAGGGAGCAAATGTATGTAAATTCTCTAAGCCATGTATTTGTCCTCTGAAAAACTGGAATAATTCTCTATTTTACAAGGTTTTTGTTAGGACTGGAGGAGATGTTATTCACGATGCTGCTTCTGTTGCCATTTGATCCACTATTTGTAGATGTTTGGGTTTAGATGAAAGGAAGCCAAGAAAGAAGTATTCTAGTCTGACCCTTCCCTCTTCCTATTTTGCAGAAGGAGAAACTGTGCACGTGAGAGGACCATCGACTTCTCCCAGGTTGTGCTGCAGATTAGTGGCAAAGTCTTGGTTAGACACAAGGTCCCCCAAGTCCCAATCCTACCTCTGAGTCATTCAATCATTCCACAAATGATTATGGAGCACCTCCTATGGGCTCATCAGCAATGGCAGAAGACATGGGATCTGTGTCCGTCCTGCCAGGTGCAGCCTCAGGCTCCTCTGGCTCCCAGGTGTCAATCATAGCACATGGCATTGAGTAGAAAAGCAAGAGAGGTGTATGAAATGAATAAATGACAGTCCCTGCCTAAGAGGGTAACGGCACTGTGAAAAACACAAGCAAAGAATTTTGAGGGGGTTTAGAGGAGGGTCTATTAATCCTCTTGGGAAGGCTTTCTAGAGCAGCCAGCCATGGAGGGAACAGGGTGGCATTTCAAACAGGAAACAGTGTAAGGAAAGCTCCTTTGAAGTTAAAAAAATCTGCTTAAAGCTGGAGAAGTGTAGATCACGCCTGGTTAGTTAGGTAGAGGAGCTCTGTGACCGGTAGGTGCATGTCTTGAAGAATTCTGCTTAGGAGGGCTTTCCTTAAGTTCTGTGTTGTGATCCTACAAGGCTCTGTGAATGAGGCACTGGAAGGGTTACTGTTTCTGCTTTTCAGAAAGCAGGCTTTGAGTCTGTAGTGACCTGTCCAAGATCCCTTAGATAGGATTCATTCATTCATTCATTTGTTCATAGAGAACTAACTACATAATTTATGAGATAAATAAAAATATAGAATCCTTTCTTCAAAATTGTTAAAAATTTCAAGACAGTAACTGCAGAGCTTAATTAATGAATTCAAGTGTAGGATCATTCTGAACTTGGGGCCATGTGCAATGGGACATGTCGTGTGTCCATGAAGCCAGCCCTGGTTCCACTTGCATTTATTGGATGCTTAGTATATGCCAGCAGCAGTTCAGGCACTGGTGATACGGCAGTGAACAAGCAGGAGGTGCCCCCTTCCTCTCCTGAATTCTTGAGGAAGGTAGTTGGAGTGAAGGTACAATAAACAAGTAAAAGGATCAATGAATGAGATGATTTCAGATAGTGATGAGTGCTAAGAAGGGGCTAAAGGTTTCAAGAATCCTGGGGTGGAATAGGTAATTGGGCATTACTGAGTGGGTGAGCTGATGTCTAGGTGATGAGATGTTGTGGAGATCTGAGGAAATAGCACTCCAGACAAAGAAAAAGCAAAGGATCTAAACGGAGCACAAGCTTAGAGCATTGAGGAAGAGGCACCGATGACCAAGGGGTTGTAGGAGCAGGGAGGCTGCAGTGCTTGCATTTCATGGGCCCTGCAGGACATGCCAGGGGGTGCTGGATGAAAGACACTGGATGGTGTTGTGGAGGGGTGACCCAGCAGGAACATGGGGGCCTCTGGGTGAGGATGGCTCTTCATCAGCCTTTCCTCTCAAGGGCCAGCAGCTCCAGGGATCAGATGCCTCTGACTGGTCACATGGCTCAGTAAAGAATGATAGGAGGGAATTGTTTTTGACTGACAAGTAAAGTAGAACATTAGATGAGCACTTAGGTGGTTCTCATGTAACTCATGTCCAAGAAACCCTGAGAAAATAGGGATGGCATTTGCTCATAGGAATAAACAATTTTTCTTTTGTTAAAAATTCTGATAATTATGAAAAAATGCAAGCAGTTACGTCAAAAGGAACTTTAAAAAATGTCATTTCAAATCATGCAGAAGTAACAATCATCAAACATTTGGTAATCATTAGTTTGGACACTTTTGTGTCTATAATAGGAAACAAGTTAAAATATAGCTAGAAAGAATATGTATTGCTAGAAAAAAATTACAATTCTGATTTTTAAAAAATCAAATGCATATTTTTACTTCACTACAACAACAGCAGCAAGAAACTGAACAACTTGATTTATAGGCACATGTTTCTTCATCTAAAAATGGGATTCATATGGAAAAAATTTGAAGATTATTAGAAGCACCTCTCAACTTTAAGAGTATCTACTGATCTTTTCTATAAAAGATTAAAAAATTAGCATGTTTATACTTTCTTTTATTCCTTCCTCTAGTCCCTGAGTTTTGTCAGTTATATTATTAATTTTACATTTGAATTTTATGTCATTTTTATAGTTTATGTTTTTTACATTTATGAGTTTGTTAATTATACTTTTTACAATTGTTTAATGTCATCTTTACATTTGAATGGATTCAATGCCTTTTATTAGTCTTCTTAACATAGCTTCTCTATTCCTGAGTTTGTTTTTCTATTTTTATTTTATTTTTTTAGATGGAGTCTCGCTCTATCACCCAAGCTGGAGTGCAGTGGTGTGATCTCGGCTCACCGCAACCTTAGCCTCCTGGATTCAAGCCATTCTCCTGCCCCAGCCTCCTGAGTAGCCGGAATTACAGGCCCACACCACCACACTCAACTAATTTTTGCATTTTTAGTACAGACGGGGTTTCACCATATTGGCTAGGCTGGTCTTGAACTCCTGGCCTCAAGTGATCCACCCACCTAGGCCCCCAAAGTGCTAGGATTACAGGCATGAGCCACTGCACCCAGCTGAGTTTGATTTTTTATTCCCAGCATTGTTAACTGGGTTTATTGTCCAGCAGATTTTTTTTCTTTGGAGTCTTGCTCTGTTGCCCAGGCTGGAGTTCAGTGGTGTGATCTGGGCTCACTGCAACCTCTGTTTCCCAGGTTCAAGCGATTCTCCTGCCTCAGCCTCCTCAGTAGCTGGGATTACAGGCATGCCCCACCACACCTGGCTAATTTTTGTATTTTTAGTAGAGACAGGGTTTCACCATGTTGGTCAGGCTGGTCTCAAACTCCTGACCTCGTGATCTACCCACCTTGGCTTCTCAAAGTTCTGGGATTACAGGCATGAACCACTGAGCCCAGCCAGTCCAGCAGATTTTAAAATAATGAATCAGAGCTGCTAGAGTCCTCAAGTTATTCCATCCTTAGATAGCATCTATTGTTTTTATGGCTAAAGACTAGCTTGCTCTGTATGCAATTTAGGAGTTACATTGTTTTCCCTAAAAATTTTGTTTGTAATGGTCAACTCTCTTCTGACATTGAATAGCTGAGGTTCATTCTGGGTAAATTACTTCTCTTGTTTAGATGTCTTCATGATTTTTTTCTTTCTCTTTGAGGGTCAGTCATATCACTAGGATTTTATTATTTTTTTCCTGAAATATAGTATGTTATTTGTTTTGTAGATTTTAGTCTTTATTTCAAAATTTTTTTTAAAGATGCCATGAACAGTTTGTTTGATCTTTTTCTCCAGAAGCACCAATTATACATTTGTTGGCTCTTGTTTAGCTCTTATATGTTATTATTCTCTCTGTAATCACTTTTGTTGCTTTATCTTCTGTTTTACTTCATGCCATTTCGTAAAGTTTATTCTCCAAATTTTTTTGTTCTCAATTGTGTTTATCTGTTTTTCTTGTTTCCAAAAGGGTTTTCATTTCTAGTATCATTTTATTTTACATTTCTTTTTTTTTCCCAGATTATGAACTTTTTTTTTTTACAGCTGATAGTCTCTTCTTTGCACCATTGTATAATTTCCTTGAATTCAATTCTATAGAGAAAAATCTCCTCAAAGCTATGTATAATTATTTTGTGAGTTATTTTTTTTAATCCCTATGGGTAATTTCTCCTGATATTTATCTCTATTTATCTCTATCTATATCATCTATATCTATAGATATAAATATATAGATATGGATATGCATATTCAGCATGAATATATATAAATATATTCATTTATATGTATATGTATGTATATATATATGTTTCTCGCTCTCTCTCTCTCTTTCTCTCTCTCTTTCTCTCTCTCTTTCTTAGACAAGGGATCTCACTTTGTCACCTAGGCTGGAGTGCAGTGAAACAATCACAGCTCACTGCAGCCTTGACTTGCTGGTCTCAAGTGATCCTCCCACCTTAGACTTCTGAGTAGCTTGGACTACAGGTGCTTGCCACCATACCCAGCTAATTTTTGTTTTTTTTTGTAGAGATAGGGTTTCACGGTGTTGCCCAGGCTGGTCTCATACTCCTAGGCTTAAGTGATCCCCTTGCCTTGGCTTCCCAACGTGCTGAGATTACAGGTGTGAGCCACCGTACCTGGCCCCTACCCATCTCCTTTTTTATAGCTCTTTTCTTTTTAAAATATTATTAATATTTTTTATGTCCAAAATTTGTTTCACCCTACCTATGGACAAATGGTGTAAAGAAGCACAGGGGAAACGTGAACTGGGCCAGAGGGAAGCCTCAAGTGGAACAAACTGAATCTTTCATCCTCTTCACAATACCTAACATGTCTTGTATCCTGAAAGATAGAAGACTTTTTTTTTTTGTTTGCATCAGTTTTCAACATTCAAGTGCTGTGGTGGCTAATAGCAAGGCCGTAGATTCTCTGTGCTGCCACCTTGGATTCCTGCCTCCTCTCCCTCTTGGAATCCTTTTGACCTCTACGGTATTCATCTGCTAAGAGACAATAAGGCTATTAATCCCGCAACCCACACTTCTTCAAATAATTTATGTTATTTTTATTTTTTTATTGTTATTATTTTTTTGAGCTGGAGTCTTGCTTTGTCACCCAGGCTGGAGTGCAGTGGTTCAATCTTGGCTGAGTGCAACCTCCAACTCCCACGTTCAAGCAATTCTCCTGACTCAGACTCCTGAGTAGCTGGGACTGCAGGCGTGTGCCACCATGCCTAGCTAATTTTTTGTATTTTTAGTAGAGACAAAGTTTCACCATGGTGGCCAGGCTGGTCTCAAACTCCTGACCTCATGATCTGCCTGCTTTGGCCTCCCAAAGAGCTGGAATTATGGGAGTGAGCCACCTCACTTGGCTCCGACAATTTATGTTCTTGGATAGGATCTCCCAAAGATCATTGCTCACCTCTTCTATAATTTGCAAACAATTCTAGAATCTTACTCAAAGAATGATTGGCTACACATTGGCTACACACTGGCTACGTTGCTCAGAAAGCTGGCATTTTAGGGACAACATACTCTGCTTGAGATCCAAGGTGGAGCATTTCTTTCTTAGCATCCTCCACCATCTACGTTTAAGCTAGCTGCTTTGTGACAGGCATGTTCCATAGCTTGTGGTTTGTGCTGCTGCTTCCCTTGTAGCATCTTCTCTCTTATTCTCATTCCTTTTTAAAAGCAGTATTATTTTTGTAGGGTTTAAGAGTTGAGCATTGAGTAAAAATGCACCTCACTGTCTTCCAGAGAACAATTCCTGTGACTTTCAGATTAAAAGAGTTGATAATCTAGGGCTTCTATATCTCCCTATTTTAATTTAAAACAGGTGCAAATTTAGCTTAAGAATTTAGACTAAGAGCCAAGGGATCATAGGATCAATATTTATTTATGGCCCAAATAAGTTTTGCCAGGAGGAATTTGAGCATAACAGTGATAATATTGACTATAGCTGCTTGAATGCCTACGATGGTCCAGGAGCTTGGCTGATGCTTTGCTTATTTCAACTCAAATCCAAACAAGAACCTGCAGCCCACACTTCTTCAGACAATTTATATTCTTGGATGGGATCTCCAGAAAGCCATAGCTCACCTCTTGTATATTTTGCAAACAATTATAGAATCTTAATCAAAGAACCATTGGCTACACATTGGCTACATTGCTGAGGTGAGGTTTGTTAACCCCATTTTGCCAAAGAGTAAAGAGAAAAATGAGAATCTGAAAGATCAGGTGACTGGATGATCAATCACTGAGCTTGAATTCAAAATCAAGTGAGTTTAACTTCTTGATTCCTCCTATGATTCTCCATAGGCAATATGTGAGGTTTAAAAATAAAATTTTAATTTCATAGAGATTTCAGCAAACTCTAGAAATTCTTTTCTAATGCCCTTTGCATTGAGTTTAATCTCTGTGGCTCTTTCAGTAGCACCTCATGGCTACTTTTCCCTGGGCTCACTTATTATCAGCATCCATTGACTAACCAGTATCTAGCAGGGATTGTTAAGTAGTGCCTGGATAAGAAAGGGGCTCTTTTTTGTACATTTATAGCTATTATTGATTGGTTCAATAATCTGATCTATTTTCAATCAATATGTTCTATGCTAGGCTGGAGAGAACCAACTTCAAAAACTTTGTAAATTTGAACTCTGGCCACAGCATTCTTTCACTCACTCAGCAATTGCACATAAAACAAGGACTACACACTCTTCATCTTTGGGTTCTCTCACTTCCTCACAGTACATCTCCTAACCCTGTTTCTTTTCTTGCTGTATCTAGTGTTGGCTGAGGGGATAACCTATCACCTGGTTAGGAGCACTGCCTCTCCAGCCCTCCTCTGTGTATAAATCCCCAGCCTTCAGTGGGTTCACAGGTGTCTGCCCACAGAGTCTCTGCCTTGCTTCTGACACAGTGGCATGATGAGTGTCGTGGCTCTATAGTCCTTTAATCTTTTGTATTTGCTTAAACATCTAAATAAGTTTCTTTTATAAAAAAATGAATCTGGAGTGACTATTTTCACATCATCATCAGAAACATTCCCATAGGTGACCAAAACGCTTAGTCATAGAAAATAGTAAGACATTGAGAAAATCTTCTCAAATTCAAGTTCTATTTGACCATTTTCAAAAACTTGCTTTCCTCCTCCTTCTACCAGAAATACCTACTTCCCCACCTTAAAACCGTACTTTCAACTTGACCTCATCTGGTGGTACATAGCTTGGTGGCATTAGGTACATAGCATTTATCACTTAATATGGAATGTGTGGTTCTGTCTCTCCAAGGTGTTCCTTGGGTTTCTATTTTCTCTAAAAAGTTTCTGCTTGTATCCTCAGTATCTGGTCCAGAAACTGGCAAAAAGTTGGTTGTCTAGAGAATGTTTCCTGCAAGGCATCACGAAAAGGCTAATATTCGTAGAACACTCTTTGAAAACTGGCCTCATGATTAAAGAGTGGTGGGAGAGGGAACATGACTACTTGGTGTCTCCTAAGCCTGCCACACCGTGGACAGACGACCCCTGTGAACCCACTGAAGGCTGGAGATGAATACACAGGGAGATGGGTGGAGCGACAGTTCTCCCGACTGCTCCTTGCAGGATCTGACTGTACCTCCCAGGGTTCCACCCTAACAGCAGTTCTTTGGGAGACTAAGCTCATGACCAGTGGTTATCAACATCAAGATGCTGTGTGGGCATATCGAGACCTTGAGTGGACTTTCCAGTGATCAAGAAGTCAAGTAACCTCTCTCTTCATGGCTGTGAAAAACTTGAGCCAACACAGCACACTCAGTACAGGATTGGATGGAGGTAATGATACTATAAAAGTGAGAGGCCGCCATGCGTTTATACCCATATCCTGACACATAGGCATCCTAACTTTCCATGTTCTTTGCTTCTCTACCAATTCTGTAGAAACTTTAAATAAAAATAAGATGATAAAATTTGCAGCATATAAAATTATACCATGTAACATTTATAGATGCCATTGACATCTTTGTTTTAAAGAATGTAAAAGGGTATTATATATGGGAGTTTTATAAAATTCTGAATTTTCAGCTGACAGAATGTTCCATCTTCAAACTCAACAAATGTCATTTTTGGCCAAGCATGGTCAAAGAAATAAGAGAAACAAGAAGATTCATTGGTGTTTTAGGGTCTATTCTCTGACAGCTATGTGGAAGATGTATTGAAAGGTGAGAGAACTATGAAAGATTCTCATGATGGGTATAGAAGTCAGAGTCCCTGCTCAGAAACACCCTTCATTCAGGTCCCAGAAACTGTCCTTCTGAGGCTGTCACTGCCATCCTGGGCTTATATCTTCTGGTTTTGCCACTGCTTCACAGTGGGCCTGGGTGGGAGCAGGAGGCTATGGTATTTCACACCTGGAAAAGTATCTAAAGAGCAAATGATTTAGCCTCTTCATTTTATAGATGGAAAAACCAAGGCGAAAGGAAGAAAATGGCCTGTCCAAAGTTCCTGGGTCAGGCTGGCTCTGTGTGAATATGGAAACCAGTGTCTGCAGCCTAATGGCTGCTCTCCCAGCCCTAGCCAAGAGACCCATCCTACTGTGGCCTAAGTGGGAGGGACTTGAAGACCCTTACCCTCTGGGACTCAGGATCAACTCCCCTGGTGACTTGTTTCATGTCCTAGTTTGGATAACCATATTTCTTCTTTGTTCTGGGACCCACACTCATTTTTAGTTTTGACTAAAAGCTGTAGGAGTCCTTCTTATGGAGCTGACCAGTACTTAATTCCTTTAGGAATGAGCTGTATTCAGCCTTATTAGTCAGGACTATTCCTTTGGCAGTGAATTAAACTCAATGGAGATGGGCTTAAATCAGATGCAAGGAGACTTGCTGCACTCTAGAGCTGGAAAGACCAGTGGTGCTCCCAAGGGGCTGCATAGCATTATTCACACTTGGTCTCTCTCTATCTCCTCTATGTTGGCTTTAATTTTAGGGACTCTCTTTCCCTCTGGTGCCCCCTAAGCCATCCACTAGTTCCATCTAGTTGCTGGAACTAGCTCAGCAATATCATCAGAAAGAAAGCCTCCTTTCCCCCAAGTTCCAGTGTTTCTCTGTTGGACACAAGTGAGAATCACACTTATCCCCAGGTGTGTGGGAATGGGGTAAGTCAACCTCACCTGAACCATACGGACTGAGAGTGGAAGAGTAAATTTTCCTAAAAGAAGTCATGGATGCTTATTATCAGAAAAACAGGAGATACAGTTTGTGTGGGCAAACCAGAGGATGTCCAAGATGTCTCTCCTGCCCTTTCTCACCCTGGTTTAGTGTTCTATCCCTGACTACCCTTGGCCTGGAGCCTGACCCTGAAGGCTGCCGATAGACCTCTCCAAAGATGACTGATCTCAAACACTTTAAAGGATTAGCTGTTCACCTTTTCTTCGTCATATTAGAGTTCCCCATCCTCCCCCTAACAGAGATGGTTCACCTGGGTTATCACCTGCTGTTGCTCTACCTTGTGACTCTTCACCGTGAATAATGGACAAGAAAGCCTCCCTGCATGCTCTCCTACCTACAGACAAATGATATGGACAAGGACAGGGGCAAAGTGAGCTGGAGCAGATGGAACTCTTCTAGTCTCTATTTCAGAAAATTTTAAGACACCATCGAATAGTTTGTTTGGTTATTTTCTCTAGGAGCACCAATTATATAGTCATCCCATGGCTCTGTCTGGTCCCATGTCCCGTTTCTTCCCCCTTAACCCCAACCTGCGTTAATAAATGGGGACACATCCAAGTGACGTCAGATCATGACCCATGCCCCACAGCAAGTAAGTGGCTTCTCTGGGACTTGCAGCCAGTTCTCTAGGCTCATCTGCCCTTTGCACTATTCCAAGGAGGCAACCACACTGGAAAATCAAACAAGGAATTGAACACAAAGAAGCCCGAGTGTGAATATGTCAGCCAGCCTACAGTCAGAAGAGAAGAATCAAAAGCAGACTCAAGGCTGCTGTTGGGCATTGCAGTTATCGATGGGCACCATCCTACTGCCATCCTGGGAGCAAGTTCTTTGACAGGTGGGGGAAGCACTGACTTCATTAACTCGTGTGGGAGTGAAGGGGGAAGACGTCCCTGGGAACTTCTGGCAGCCTTGCGGGGAAAGGATGGTGACGTTGTGTTTCATATTGAACTTGGCATACATGGGAGTGATGGGGGTGTTCACAGGAGATCAGATGGCACTTCCAGTTTGTCTGAAAGAGCCTAATTACTGACCTGACACCCATTTCTTCAAATAGGCCTGGGAAGCAGCTAACTGGTGTATGGAAGCATCTGGTGGTGCAATTACCCTGTCAGCTCTTTATCCACTTGTAGCCCTGTCATTAGACACTTCTCTTCCTTGATATGCTTAAAATGCAGAGTTACCAACCAGAGCAATTTAAAATGATATATAGTTATTTTTTCTCTCCTCCTGTCGAGGGAGAACTTCATAAATGATGTCACAATAAACGGAATGTGAGAGAAACCTCAGAAACGAAATTTGTAAGGGCAGAGACGGCGGGAGGAAGAGAAAGATCATGCCAGGATTCCCGAGTGCTAATGAATTAATGGGGAAGCTGAGTTAATGAGTGCTGAGGAGGAGTTGTTGTCAGAGGTTTTGAGGTAATAGTGAAGAGTTATGGAGCCGGGAGCATTCAAAGTGGCCCCCATGGCTCTAGAAAGGGAAGGTAGAAAAATTAGGGAGATAGGTCCCCAAGAGTCAGGGAGACAAAGAGAATGCTGAGAATGATGAAAGTCCTGCAGCACTGGGGAGATGTGGAAGGTGGAAGATGGAAAGCCGATGGGGAAGCTTGCACATTCTTATTTGTATAAGAATAGAGAGAAAGAAATGGAAGTACAGGAGAAGAGTCTTCCAAGACTGCTATCCAGTAAGTAGGGACAGTTTCAAAGATGGAGAGTGGGGCTAGGTGTGGTGGCTCACACCTGTAATTCTAGCACTTTGGGAGGTTGAAGAGGGCAGATAGCTTGAGCTGAGGAGTTTGAGAACAGCCTGGGCAACGTGGGGAAACCCTGTCTCTACAAAAAAGTACAAAAATTAGCAGGATGTGGTGGTGCACATCTGTAGTCCTAGCTACTCGGGGGCTGAGGTGGGAGAATCACTTGATCCCAGGAGGTTGAGGCTACAGTGGGCTCCACTGCACTCCAGCCTGGGTAACAAAGCAAGACTTTCTGTTTAAAAAAAAAAGAGAGAGAGAGAAAGAAAGAAAAAGGAAGAGAGAGAGAGAAGAAAGAAAGAAAGAAAGAAAGAAAGAAAGAAAGAAAGAAAGAAAGAAAGAAAAAAGAAAAAGAAAGAAAATAAAAGAAAAAAGATGGAGAAAGGGTGACTAAAGAACATAGGAAAGGTAGATGAATTTGGGGACATGAGGTGCTTTGCAACTGTGTTTTGACTTAATTTATCCTGAGTCTGCATTTGAAAAAGGAAGGACTGAAAACTCTGAAAGGTGTAATTATTTGCCCAAGGCTCACACAGCTCCCAGTTGTGGTACAACTCAGATTCCGCTCAACACTTTCTGAATTTGCTAGAAAAATGCAGATGCTATCTTGGGCTCAGAAAACTCACAGCCTCAGCAGGGGAGGCAGATACGCACCCCAATGACAATATATCATGGGAAAAGTTAGAGTAGAATTTCTTCCAGATTTATCTCCATCCTTCTCTCCCACCAGGCTGCTATTTCCCCTACCAGATGGTGTGGGCATCAACTAAGACCACGGATGTGAACAGTTTTGTAAACGCCAGAGGTCTCTGGAAAAATTACAGCAATCCTCCTTGTGGTTCCCTGAATAGCCTCAAAAGAATAGTGCTGCTCTGTTTATTTAAATGAAATCTTAAGGCAAACAGGTAATCCTGGTTGTCTAAGTACTAAGGACAGCTATTGCACCTCCAATTGCCATTGCTTTCCTTTGCGTGTCTCTTTCTTCCTTCATTCTTTCTGCGAGAACCCATTTGGTGTCTACTGTGTGTGTGTGAGCTCCCGTGGTGGTGTTTGGAGCGTGATGTTGAAGAGCAAGGCAAAAGTGGTTTCAAGGAGCTTTCAGCCTGGGAAGAGCGCTGACACTAACATCCCCTCATGTGGACATTAGTCATGATACAGAATTGTTTTCTTACCTTGGTGCCTTCCATTGTATTGCCTTCCTCATCTCCTAGACGATGAGTTTCTCTTGTAAAGTTCTGTCTTGCCTGTGAAAACAACCCTAGTTGCACAAAGTAGGGGAGATCAGCCTAAATCCTAAGTCTTTGGTGGGTGCTATGCACACCTCCATGGGAGCACCCCCACATTCTGTGGCGGTCTTACTGCCCCTTTGTTCCATGGAGTGGCTTGTCCACACTGAGAGGGCAGGTAAGTCTGATTCAGCACTGAAAACCCAGCACCAATAGGGCAGGTGGCATACATGAGAATTCCATAACTATTGACCGTACAAATTAATATCTGATGTTTAATGGAGTGAATTTTCTTTCTCTAAATTTCCTGTCTATAATCAACCTGAATGATAGCTGTCTTCTCATAAATAATGGATAGTAGTCATTTTAGGGGCTCCACAAATCTCAGAATTGATCACATTTCCCTTTTACTATGGCCTCTAGGAAGCTCAGAGCCTACTTTTAGCAAAATATGGAACCACCTGGCTTGCATTTTCAGTTACTTGCCTAAGCAATAGTTTTTTCCCTTCATACTGCAGGATCACACTGATTTCCTATATTCTATAGGATAAACATGGAAAAAAAGGAGAGTTAATAGACATCTTTTAAAGTGATCTGGTTATTAGAGTCATCTGGGTAGCTATACTCCTTAAGCTGCTTAGTCATTGACTGCAGAGTCATGGCGTGTTCATAAATTGTAACCTTCCCTCTCTTATTCTCCCTGAGGGTCTCTTAGGCAAAATACGGTATTGCACACAAGCACATTCAGATAAAAAAAATCCTGTAGTTGGTGATAACTTCGAATGAGAGAATCTTAATAAACTTTCTGTGTTTGATTGGCTGGGATAACTAGAGATACATATCACGTGTGATCACTGCACGGCAGAAGATAAGCTGGTCATCATTTTCAGATAAAGATGCCCATCCAGCCACAGATTGCAATCGGGGCTGCCATGCAGTTCTTGGTCTATTCCAGTTAATTAAATGCTAAATGAAATTCAGAATTCTGGCTTCTAGAGATTCAACAATCTGTTGCCATGTGCTGCAAAGTCACAGAATACAGTATGCAAGCTTTCCAGAGGGGCTAGTAGTTGCTCAAGAAATGCTCATTCCCTTCTGTTGAGATCTCCTCCACAAAGCAAAATGGGGCGATGTCTGAGCCCTCTTCCTTCTCTGACAGATATGGTCAGAGGTATTTGCCAGTGGGAAGGGTGAGGGGTCTGGAAAGACCTCTGTGTCTTATTCTAGCTGCAGTGGGGCCAGCATTCCTGAGTTCACATTTTGTGCACTGAAAACATGAAGCATATTTAGACGAAAATGAGAGAAAAGATCTATAATAACAATTCTCTATGTGGGAATACTGTCCTGATTTTGCTCTCCCAGAAACCAGAATCAGGCAGTCTCTACTGGGCCTTGATACCTATCTCTAACTATATGTAGTTTTGTCCTGGAACTTTACAAAAATTAGCACTAGCCATTATTACTGAGGACCTATCAATGTCAAGTGCTGAGCTAGATACTTCACACTCAAGTTCATCCTCACAACATTCCTACATGGAAAGTATTATTACACACATGATTCCGAAGCTCAGAAAGGGTGAACAACTTGCCTAGGGTCACACCACGCAAGTGGTAGACCTGAGCTCTTTTAACGATAGTGAAGAAGGCTATTTTCTTTTGTTTGTTGTTATTCACACTCTTGTTGGAAGCCTAGGTTCTAAGACTGTGTCAAATACGTTTAATTTATCCCCAAGATTGTGTTTCCTCTGAGATGTTCTGCAAACTGCTGACCACTAGCATTCCCAGGAGGGAGGAGACCCTGGAGAAAACTCAACTCTCTACCTCCCTTTCACTGTCCGCTCTGCCAGCTTCTAACTTACCAATGTCAACAGCCTCTCATTGAACAGTCCACAGGTGACCAGGGGGCAGTCCAAATCTCCTCTGGGGATTGCTATCTACCTAGAAGAATAAACCCTGCTCTTCATGCTTAAATACCAAGAGATAACCAAATATCACTCAACATCCAAAGAAAACCAGTATCACAAAGGAAAGAGATTAAGATAATATGCAGAGTCTGGAAATAAATCAGAGAAAATTCTGAAGCAATCACCTCTAAACTTGAAGTTCTTTGAAATGATATTACATCAATAAAACAAGAAAAGAATGCTACAGTAAAAGAAAAGAAGAAAACTCTTTATTAAATGTCAAACCAATAAAATGAAATGGCTGAATTGAAATGGTAGAAGTTAAAGACAAAGACAGCTCCTAAATAAATAAGAACATTGATAGGAATTATAAGAGCTATAGATAATTAATCCAGGAGTCTCAGTGAATTAGTTCCCTATTGTTCCTGTGACAAAGTAGTGGCTTCACATGACACAGATTTATTATCTTACAGTCCTATTTATTAGAAGTCCAACTTGTGCTTCACTGGTCTAAAAGTCAGGAGTTGCTGGGCTGCATTTTACCTGGAATCTCTAGGGTGGAATCTGTTTTCTTACTTTCATCAGTTTCTAGAGGTTACCTATAATCCTTGGCTTATGGCCCCTTCTTCCATCTTCAAGGTCAGCAACAGCAGTTTGAGTCCTTCTCATATTTTCCTCCTGTGACTTCCTCTCCTGACTCTCTCATTCACTCTTCAGGACCTCATGACTCCATTGGGCACCCCATGGGTAATTCAGGACAATCTTCCTACATTAAGGAGAGCTGATTAGCAACCTCAATTCCATCTGCAACCTGAACTCCCCTTTGCCACACAACATAGCACATGCACAAGTTCTGGGAATTAGAGCGTGAACATCTTTGGAAGACCATTATTCTGCCAACCACAGCCGTATACAACTTGCTGAAACCAAAGAAAAAAATGAGTCAGAAATGGTCAAATAGATTTTTTTTCCAAGGCTGAAAGGATATGTGAGTAATTGGATTGAATGAGCTTTCCCAGAGGGTGGATAATGAAGAATGATTTATTCTCAGACATGCCAATGTGACGTTAAAATCCCAAGGATAAAGCACATATCTGAAATGTTTTGAGAGAGAAAGAGAGAGAAAGAGAGAGAAAAGAGGAATAGAAGAGAGAAAGGAGAGTCAGAATTGGAGAGGGAGAGGGCAAAAAGGCAGCAGTGTCTGCAATGGGGTGCAGCCGATGGGGTTATGTGCAGGGAGGGGATGAGAACTTTGAAAGACGGAAGACACAATGGTTTCCTAATCTCCAGATCCCTAATGTCTACATGTCCTAATACTCAGTAGGAACCAGGTTTCCTAGTTTGTTAAATAAACAATAACTGAGCTCTTAATTGTTAGCTATTACTAATTGCTTAACTCTGCTATGCCAGGGTCAATATCTGATGCATCATCAAGCTGCAGAAGATAAGCTGACCAAACTCAGAATCGGTGCCAGCAAATCAACAAGGTGCTTTGGGAGATTTTCAGATTCTCTTATCCAAAAAGTCAGCCTGGATTTGTCACCTGGAGGAGACTCTTGTAGCACTTACCCTCACAGAATTTACTAATGTCAGTCACTCACTGCTGGGGAAGCATTAAGGCGCTAGAATATTCCAGAAGCATCCATATTGCTTGGCACTATTGGGACAAAGATTATAGCAAGGAAAAGACAGAGTGCTTCAACATAAAGCCTGTGCATATCATATTATTAAATCACACCAAACTCATGGAAGAAGCAGAGACGTTTGGCATGGTTGAATTTCTGAACTAACTAGTCCATTGATTTTATTTTCCTGACAGAGTTATTCATTTCTTCTTGGCTTTTTCCATGGAACACATATTTATAGGCACCCACAAGTGCCAATAAATGCAGTTGGCTGCCATGACTCCAGCATGGCTCCTTTCTGCCATCAGTCAGTGCAATCCTGCCAGGGCATGCTCTCACCTCTGCTGCCTGCACACACTGGTTTCTGCCCAGGAGGCCTGTCCCTTCCAGTCCATGTTTGGTCATCTTCAAGACTCACCTAAGCTCCCTGAAAGCCTTTTCTGCCCCTGGGCTCTAACCCAGCCAGGGTCTGCTGCTCCTCTGAGCTCCTAGAATTTACCTCTGACCGTGGAACTCCTAGAAACACTTATATCAGAATTGAGGATCAGGAAAAGATTCTCTTCTGAGGAACTGTCCGACGTCTTCCATTCTGATAACACAAGTGATGGATTCCTCATGTTCTCGTCTTTGTGTTGGCTGCTAGGCACTTAAGGCACAGAAATTAACTGAACTCTTATATCACAAATAACGGCATGCTCCCTTTTCTATGTTACTCTCTTCAATTTCCTTTTATTTTCTTATCATGCCATCACTATATTTGGTGTAAACTGCCTTACATCCTCTCTAACAATATGTAGGGTCTAGGTAAATGAGTATAGGTAAATATATAGATGGGCAAATTGGAAGCGATGAGCCATGACTATATGTTCCTCCAGGGCCTGAACTTCTGGTGATATTGATGATGACGATGATGAGGATAGCAGTAACTCACAGCATGTGGGATCTTTGATAATAGCCCTATGTGTACCCTCTATTTATTCTGCAAGGTGAAAAGGAAAGGGGTTGAGCAACCACTGTGTCATTGTAACCACAGACACCCTGGGTCTAATGCTGCTCTGGGTCTAAGTAAGCTATGGGTCTAATGCAGCTCTGATTGTATTCCCATGGAAGCTCTCTAGTTTTGGAGCTGCTACTGGGCTTTTATCTAGTAATAGACTGCAGTCATAGATTCTGAGTCCAGATTTAGTGTCTCTTTTTATTTTGAACAATTGATTATTGGAAAAAATGGGTCTACTAGGACTCCTTAGAGGGACAGAATGAATAGGATACACACACACACACACACATGTAAAACATGATATATATGTAAAACAGGATATATATAATACAATATATAGGATATGTATAATACAATTCTATATATATAGAGAGAGATAGAGAACAGGAAAGGGAGTTTATTAAGTATTAACTTACACAATCACATGGTCACAAGGACCCAAAATAGGCTGTCTGCAAGCTTGAGAAGCAAGGATATATATATCTATATATAGAACAGGATATATATAATATAATATATAGGATATATATAATACAATTATGTATGTATAGATATGATGTATATCCTGTTCTGTATGTGTGTGTGTATTTGTGTGTGTGTACATATATATGTAAAGGGGAGTTTATCAAGTATTAACTTCCATGATCACAAGGTCACAAGGTCCCAAAATAGGCTTTCTGCAAGCTTGAGAAGCAAGGAGAGCCAGTCCAAGTCTTAAAACTGAAGAACTTGGAGTCCAATCGATGTTCGAGGGCAGGAAACATCCTACACAGGAGAAAGATGTAGGCTAGGAGGCTAGGCCAGTCTCACCTTTTCATGCTTTTCTGCCTGCTTTGTATTAGCAGGCAGGTGATTAGATTGCACCCACCGGATCAATGCTGCGTCTGGCTTCCCCAGCCCACTGACTCAAATGTTAAACTCCTTTGGCAACACCCTCACAGACACACCCAGGATAAATAATCTGCATCCTTAAATCTGATCAAGTTGACATTCAGTATTAACCATCACAAGTCCACCCCTTATCAACTTGAACCCATAGCCAACCATTCCGTTTCCACCAAAGCCCAGTAACAGGCTCTCAAAAGGAGTGTGGTTATCTGAAGAGATGGCAGAGCCTTGCTCCAAAATCCTGGAGGCCTCTGCTATGATTCACATATAGGGGCCTGTCAAAGGCTCCAAACAGCATCCCTGTCTGCCATTGACACCTCAAGAATCATTGGATCTGCTGGGTCATATGGCCCAAGTGGCAGAGCAGCTTACACAGCAGCCTGGACCTGTTGCAGAGCCATCTCTTGTTCTGGACCCCACTCAAAACTGGCAGCCTTTTGGGTCACACGATAAAATGGGCTGGAGTAACACACCCATATGAGGAATGTGTTGCCTCCAAAAATCCAAATAGGCCCACTAGGTGTTGTGCCTCTTTCTTGCTAGTAGGAGAAGTACTTATGCTTCACCTTAGAAGGAATATCTCAACAGACCCCACACCACTGGACCTCTAGAAATTTTACTGAGGTAAAATCATACAAACCCTAGAAGAAAATTTATGCAATACCATTCAGGACATAGGCATGGGCAAAGACTTCATGACAAAAATGCCAAAAGCAATTGCAACAAAAGCCAAAATTGACAAATGGGATCTAATTAAGCAAAAGAGCTTCTGCACAGCAAAATAAACTATCATCAGAGTGAACAGGCAACCTACAGAAAAGGAGAAAAATTTTGTAATCTACTCATCTGACAAAGATCTAATATCCAGAATTTACAAGAAACTTAAACAAATTTACAAGAAGAAAACACACAATCCATCAAAAAGTGGGCAAAGGATATGAAAAGACACTTCTCAAAAGAGGACATTTATGTGGTCAACAAACATATGAAAAAAAGCTCAACATCACTGATCCTCAGAGAAATGCAAATCAAAACCACAGTTAGATACCATCTCACACCAGTCAGAATGGCTATTACTAAAAAATCAGGAAACAATACATGCTGGTGAGGCTGTGGAGGAGCAGGAATGCTTTTACACTGTTGGTGGGAATGTAAATTGGTTCAACCATTGTGGAAGACAGTAAGGTGATTCCTCAAGGATCTACAACCAGAAATATCATTTGATCCAGCAATCCCATTACTGGGTATATACCCAAAAGAATACAAATCATTCTACTGTAAATACACATGCACACATATGTTTATTGCAGCACTATTTACAATAGCAAAGACGTGGAACCAACACAAATGCCATCAATGATAGACTGGATGAAGAAAATGAGGCACATATACACCATGGAATACTATGCAGCCATAAAAAGGAACGAGATCATGTCCTTTGCAGGGACATGGATGAAGCTGGAAGCCATCATCCTTAGCAAACTAACACAGGAACAGAAAACCAAACACCACATGCTCTCACTCAGTAGGAGCTGGACAATGAGAACACATGGATACAGAGAGGGGAACAACACATGCCAGGGCCTGTTGGGGGGTAAGGGGTGAGAGGAGGGAACTTAAAGGATGGATCAATAGGTGCAGCAAGCCACCATGGCACACGTATAGCTATGTAACAAACTTGCATGTTCTGCACATGTATCCCATATTTTTTAGAAGAAATAAAAAAATAATTAATTTAAAGAAAAAAGAAATTTTACTGAGGTGAAAGATTCCTGAAGTTTAGTCAAATTTATTGTCCATCCTCTGGGATGCAAAAGTCTTACCAATAAGTCCAATGTGTTTGCTACTTCTTGTTCACTGAATCCAATCAGCATAATATCCTCAATGTAATGGACCAGTGTGATATCTTGCAGAAGCAAACAGTGATCAAGGTCTCTCTGAATAAGATTATGACACAAAGCCAGAGGGTTGATATACCCCTGAAGTAGGACAATAAAGATATATCTCTGGCCCTGCCAGCTAAAGACAAATTGCATCTGGTGGGCCTTATGAACAGGAATGGAGAAAAAGGCATTTGCCAAGTCAATAGCTGAATATCAGGAGATGTGTTAGTTTGCTCAAGCAATGAAACCACATCTGGTACAGAAGCTGCAATTGAAGTCACCACTTGGTTAAGCTTATGATAATCCACTGTCATTCTCCAAGATCCATCTGTCTTCTGCACAGGCCAAATGGGAGAGTGGAATGGGGATGTAGTGGGAATCACTACCCCTGTATCTTTTAAGTCCTTGATGGTGGCACTAAATCTCCACAATCCCTCCAGGGATGTGATATGGTTTTGATTTACTATTTTTCTAGGTAGAGGAAGCTTTATGGCTTCCATTTGGACTTTCCCACCATTATAGCCCTCACCCTACCAGTCAGGTAGCCAATGTAGGGGTTCTGCCAGCTGCTAAGTATGTCTACGCCAATTATGCGTTCTGGCACTGGGGAAATAACCACAGGATGAGTCCAGGGACCCACTGGGCCCACTATAGGCTGGACCTGAGCTAAAACTCCATTAATTACCTGGCCTCCATAAGTCTCTACTTTAACTGGAGAACCACAATGACATTTTGGGTACCCTGAAATCAATGTCAGCTCAGAGCCAGTGTCCAGTAGTCCCCAAAATGTCTAAACATTTCCTTTTTCCCAATGCACTGTTATCCTGGTAAAAGGCTGGAGGTCACTTTGGGGAAGAATGGGATAAAGATTCACTGCATAAATTGTTGGTAATGTAGTGGGCTCCTTCCTCAAAGGGACTTAGTCTCTCCTTCATTCAAGGTGTTCTGGATCTATAAACTGGCTCAAATCTGAAAATTGATTGAGGGGCCATAATTCTTTGTTTTTATAATTCAAATTAGTCTTTTGTTCATTTGACATACAAGTTTTCTTCTTATATAAATTAAGTAAGAATTCAGTAGGCTTTCTATCAATTTTGCTTCTAGGAACACTGTGATTAATTAGCCACTGCTAGAGTTCTACATGAGTCACACTATTCTGATTGCTGCTTTGTCTCTGCTGTCCATTACGGTAGCTACATTCAGCTTGCCTTTGATGGTTGAGGCCACCACTTGGCCTCTGCCATCTTGGGATCCAATCATTCCCATTGCATTTAAATTTTATAGTTGAGTGACTGTGGTTCCCACTGTTAGATCTGATGTACAGAGAAGTGCAATTACATGACTCTTTCTTTCTTTTTTTTTTGAGGTGGAGTTTCACTCTTGTTACCCAGGCTGGAGTGCAATGGCAAGATCTCGGCTCACTGCAACCTCTGCCTCCTGGGTTCAAGCAATTCTCCTGCCTCAGCCTCCCTAGTAGCTGGTACCACAGGTGCGTGCCACCACTCCCAGCTAATTTTGTGTTTTTAGTAGAGATGGGGTTTCACCATGTTAACCAGGATGGTCTCGATCTCTTGACCTTGTGATCCACCTGCCTCAGCCTCCCAAAGTGCTGGGATTATAGGCATGAGCCACTGCACCCGGCCTGCAATTACGTGACTCTTTAAAGATGCATGTACCATCCTCACAAATCTATTTCTCAAGTCATTGGTCAAGGGTAAGTATCTTCTGGACCCTCCTAGCTGAAATGAGTAGGTCTAAAGTGACTAATCTACTCCACCATCCCAATCTCCCTAAGCCTTTATATCTTTTCCTCTACATGAAACCAAGGAAGATCAGGCATTTCCAGCCACTCAGAGTGGGCTTTTAATCCGTGTTTCAGCTAACCAAGAAAATAAATGATTAGAACCTTTTTTTTAACTCCTCAAGCTATAACATTAAATGCAGAGTCTCTACTTAATGGATCCAAATCAATAAATTCAGCCTGATCCAACTCTATGTTCCTTCCACCATTATCCTATACCCTTAATATCCATTCCCATGTCTGTTCTCCAGATTCTGCTTATATAAATTAGAGAACTCAAGCAGTTCTTTTTGAGTGTACCACACCTTCGCATGAGTCACACTCTCAAACTCACTTCTAGGGGCCTGCAGGACTTCAGTATAGTTATAGGTCTAGAAGAAAACAGAAGTATTGGGGGTGGCTCCTGAAGAGAATCAACGTTATTTTGCCTCACAACTGATTCAAGGGAGGCCATCACTGTTGCCTCAGGCAGTGCAGGGTCTATCTCCTCAGATAAAGGTGAAAAGGCTGATGGCAGCATGGGTTGGGGAGCGGGTGTTGCCACTACTGGGGATGAGGCAGCTGTTCCTTCTGGCAAAAAAGTTTCATCAGAGTTTACAAACTCAGTGTCTCCAGCTTCATCAGGCTCCTCCCACACATCCCCATTTCAAGTTTCAGGGTCCCATTCTTTTCTAATCAATGCCTTCACTTTAACAGTAGACATCTGGTGAGGCTGTGCATACACCTTTTGTTGCAGGTTAGCCACTCTCATGATAAGAGTTTATGTTTGTTTTTCTACAATTTCAGTGCTTTCTCTACAGGAGATAGACTTTCACTCAGGACAATCTTAGCAGATTTGTGGCTCAGTATCTGCTTCTGAAGCTAGGATACAGAGCCCCTGAGTTCACCATTTTTCATCACTTTGTCCACTGAACTTAGGAGCAATTAACCAGTTTCATTACATTCCTTGTTTCTCCACATATGATCAAAGGTGTTATGCATAGAGTCACTAAGCTCCTTGCATCTCACAAGTGGTGAATCAGGAGTGTCAAATGCATTTATTTTGTATAACTCTCTAAACAGTTCATAACAAGGACTATCAGTGTTCTTCACACTATTAGAAGTAGAGTCCTTAGCATTTTTGGGTCTAATCATATTAAGCAGCCAACTCCAGAAACCCCAAAACTAATGGAAGAACTCCACCCTTAATATTCTGTTTCTCTAGAACCACCCCACTCCTAGTACCAAAATCTGTATTAATCAGCATTCCCTAGAGGGATAGAAATAATAGGATATATATATAGATATATCTATCTATATATATCCTATTATATATATAATATAATAGGATAAACTCCCATATATATATGTGTGTATATATATACACATATATATACACACATATATATACATACATATACACATATACACACATATATATGTATATATGTAATATACATATATATACACACATATATACATATATATGTATATATACATATATATACACACATAGACACATATATATACCATATATACACATATATATACATATATACACACATATATACATATATACACACATATATACATATATATGTAATATACATATATATTACAGAATATATATATGTATATATACATATATACATATATATATATATACATATATACATATATATATATATTACAAAAGTTTATTAAGTATTAACTTACATGATAACTTACAGGACCAAGGTCACAAGGTCCTACAATAGGCTGTCTGCAAGCTTGAGGAGCAAGGAAAGCCAGTCTGAGTCTCTTGGAGTCTGATGTTTGAGGGCAGGAAGCATCCAGCATGGGTAAAAGATGTAGGCTGGGAGGCTAAGCCACTGTTGCCTTTTCATGTTTTTCTGTCTGCTTTATATTTGCTGGTAGCTGATGTGATTGTGCCTACCAAATTAAGGGTGGGTCTGCCTTCCCCAGCCCACTGACTCAAATGTTAATCTTGTTTGGCAACACCTTCACAGACACGCCCAGGATCAGTACTTGGCATTTTTCAATATAATGAAATTGACACTCAGTATTAACCATCACAATGGTCTATGTTCTTTTAAGGCACGATTTAGAAAGAAAAAAGAAAACAAAGATAGGTGTCCATTTATCCAGGAATATTTATTGTCTACCATTTTGTAGTTGAGTCATAAGAGGTGCAGAGAGTTAAGAATGCATTCAAAGCCACAAGGCAAATCAATGACAGCCACAACTTGAACCCATGCCTGTGGCCATGGGAGTCTCTGTTCACTGCACTGTGTCCTTACTGACAGACTGTACAAGGTGTCTGAAGCTCCTTGATGCTTCTCAATCTGCTCCCCACATCCTCTGTGCTTCCACTGCTGGAAGGTGTAAACTGCTTCTCAGGACCCAGAGGTTCAGGCCCATTACCTGGGCTCCAAGCATTTTCTCCAGAGTGTTGAGCTGGGAGAGCAGCCTGACTTATGGATGTTCCCTTTCAGGACACAAGAAAAGCAGAGGCCTGCACTTTGTTTCTGCATTTCTTTTAAGTCATGCATCTCAGTTGAAATAACAAGACAGAAGTCATGTTGCAAGAACATGATGTCCACACCTGCTAAGAGAGACGAGACCCACCCTGCTAGTAATCCATCCCAGGCTCCTTGTTAGTGATTTAACTCACTCTTCAGTTGGCACTTGTCAGTCTTTCTATGATCTCACCTTAAATTACCTTTTCAGTGGCATTTCCACAGGTACCTACTAGCACCTGATAGTCTTGTCAAACTGGATAATTAATGCATTGGTATCTTCCCTGAATGCATTTGTAGTCTTATACTAGGTGCTCCGTAAGAGTATACTGATCATGCTGAATGCAACTAAATTGTCATCTAGTAGAGCTCATCTAATTGTGTGTTTTCCCAATGTTTGACACCTCTCAAATCTCTATTGTCCAGTCACAGTAAAAGAAATCAAGAGTGACCTACATTTGACAGAAATATATCTAAGATTTTAAAATATAAGATTAGAGTGATGCAGAAGTACCTCAAGCACAACAAAGCTTCTACTCCAAAGAGATGGCTCTTTGTGACATGCTCTGAGTCTCTTTATCATAGTCTAGTTATTGACAAGTCAAGGAGTAGGGCTGGCTGATTCTCTCTGGGAGATTCTGTGTTGGTTAGTTTTGACTCAGGGACTGTTGGAATTCACACCAAGATGTCTGTCCAATAGAATGTGACTGCATTCCCTCTTTTAAAATTTAATTTGTAAACATGCACTAAATGTATGCTAGGTACATTGAAACATAGAACCAGAAGACATGCCTTCGTATGGTTGCTGCAATAAATGTAAAGAGCTCATCTTTCTAAATGCAAAGTAAATTGTGCCAGTGACCAAAAGGAGCATGGGTTCTTTGTATAGTGAGAAGAAGACCTGTGTAGATGGCTGTGGGGGAACCTAGGAGACACATTTTCTGAGATCTGAGATGAGGCAATAGGCATATAGGACCAGGTCAAGGTTGGCCCTGGAGGGCTTCGGGTGACGTACACCCAGCTCTGGGTGGCTTTTGAGGTTCCCTGCGGTTGAAACATCGAAGGTGGTGTGTGGGTGTGTGGAGGGTTGTGTGGGGCTATCATGAAAATGCAGCATGCAAGACTGGTGGCCAAAACTAGGACAGAGGCAGTGAAAGAAGGACAGGAAGCACTGTCTCTAACACATTCTGGCTGTAGAATCCACAGGACGTGGTGATAAAATTTTATGCACTCTGGTAGAAAGGAATTTTATGCAAGGTGGCAGAAAGGAGGAGGTCAAGGTACCCTACAAGATTTCTGGGCCAAGGAAGCGAATGATGGTGGTCCCAGAACAATAAGATAAAATGGAATAGAATAAAGAATAATGTCCATTGTACTTAAGCTATGTGCCAAATGTTATCCTGGCTGTTCTACATGCACAAACTCATTTAATTCTGATAAAAACACAGCATGCTAGGAACTGATATAATCCCCGTTTGAAAATGAGGAAACTGAGTCATGGAGCAGTGAAGTCACTTGCCTGAGTTGAATAACCAGAATTTGAATTTTCACCCTGATATTTCAGTGTGCATGTCCACACCCTTAATACTGCCTTCCTTGCAGTACAACCAAACATACCAATGGAAGGTGCACAACAGAAAAATGACATGCTGTGTAATTACTCGGCCAAAAGATTCTTTGCTGCACAAAATGATTCACTTCGTGTTTCTACGGAATTATCTTAGTGAGCTTACCATAGGATTTGTTAAATAGTTCCCTTGCTACACATGAACACACACAAAGGCACACACACATGCAGGCTATTGAGGAAGAGATCTGTAGCAAAAAAGAAGGTATATTACTGTTAGATCTCACTGTTATGTTGGGAGTGACAGCATCTGCCTGTCCCCAGTCAATGTCCCTAGCAGTAGGCAGTCCAACACTGCCACCCCCAAGCACCCTCAGGGGTACCCCAGAGAAAGTCTGGGATCCTCTAGAGATCTTCCTAGATTGCTTTTTACTTACTTCCCTACAAGGGCATTAAGCTGGATCTTAAGCTATTAGTTCATTAGATTTTTCTATACCTGCCATCACCTCTTGGACTTTGACATATCTGTGTGCCAAGAATTAGACTAAGCCCTTTATATACATTTTAATTCAGGGGCACCCCAGACAATGTCTGGGATCCTCTAGAGAGCTTCTCAGTGTGTTTTTTGCTTCCTTCCCTGCCGGGATCTTAAGCTAATAGTTCATCAGATTTTTCTGTACTTGACATTCCCTCTTGGACTTTTGACACTTCTATGTGCCAAGAATTAGACAAAGCCTTTTATATGCATTTTAATGCTTATTTAAAAAAATTTTCACAGGTTATTGGAGTATAGATGGCATTTGCTTACATGAGTAAGTTCTTTAGTGGTGATTTGTGAGATTTTGGTACACCCATCATCCAAACAGTATACACTACATCCTATTTGCTGTCTTCTATCCCTTGCCCCCCTCACATTCTTCCCCCCAAGTACCCAAAGTCCATTGTATCATTCTCATGCCTTTGCATCCTCATCGCCTAGCTCCTACATATCAGTGAGAAGACACGATGTTCATCTTCCATTCCTGAGTTACTTCACTTAGAATAATAGTCTCCAATCTCATCCAGGTCACTGCGAATGCCATTCATTCATTCCTTTTCACTGGCTGAGTAGTATTTCATCATATATGCATACCACAGTTTATTTATCCACTTGTTGATTGATGGACATTTGGGTTGGTTCCATTATTTTCCAATTGCAACTTGTGCTGCTATAAACATGTTAATGCTTAATTTTTAAATAACTGATGTGTAGGCATTGTAATCCCTACTTTGCCAGTGAAGAAACTGGTCCAGAAAGGTCAAGCTCTTGGACCAAGGTGAAGGACAGTGGCCAATATGACCCATTCCATCCGTATTCTGCCACCACTGGGTGACGTTCTTTCTCAGGCCCTGAGCCCCAGTTCCTTACTTGGATCCCAAGTTGTACCTGACCCCTGGCTTAATTCACTCCCACTGACCATTTCAGATCTCCAGCCTCAGTCCAGGGAGCTGGTGCCCCTAAGCTGCCCAGCCTAGGACCCCATGGACAGGAGAGAACAGGAGAGATACTGTTAGATAATCATACTCCTTTACCTTCAGATGCAAATGGCCTTGGCTATTTTGGCTTCTTCAATCTCTGATTTTCCATAGATGCTTAAGGTTTCAAAGGAGGTTCTTTTGACCTCCCCCAAATAAAGGTTTCTATGTACAAAAAGAAATGAGCATAGGTGAGATTAGCAAAGGTGATTTGTTACTGCTATGTTGGATTAAAAACATATATACTGTGAAAAGAGAACTCCAACTCCTTACTCATGTATTTATAAAAAAAGAAATTTGGCTGATTACAACTTGTTAGATCTGCTGCTTCTCTAGTTCCATTTAGGAAAAAAAAAATGTGGCTTTATATTCCCACCCACTGATTTCCAACTAAAACAGAACTTAGTTGCCTGCTGATCCCGCTGGCTTTTTAAATGAAAAGCTTATTCTTTTTAAACTACGGGAAAATTATATTTAAAAATCAGCATAATTCCATAGCCTATTCTTTCTGGATTCCTTGAATAATGCAGGGCTGGTTTCTGGAACTACTCCATGTAATCTGATGGACGAATCTGGTTATCGACATGCATGTTAGCTGGTGATCCATATTGTTGCTAAGCTGTAGATCCATTTCCACATGCTAATTAATATAATCTGTGGTAAGATTTTTATTCTCTCTAATCTAATTATAATTTTGGGAGGTAAGACTTTAGTAAGACTTGAAAAGATATTAAAATAGTATGATATATATTTGCTATATACTTTCATATAAATATATTCCAAATTCTTGACTCATAGACTCATGAGTTTTAGTCACAATAAATTGTTGTATTAAGCCACTGAGTTTTGGAGTCTTTTGTTTTGCAACAGTAGGTAACCAGAGGTAGGGAAAATGTCCAGGCAGAGTCCACTACCCAGCACATCCCACCCCCTCACCCCATGAGCCCAGCTAGAAATAGACTTTAATAGATCACTTTCAAAAGTCTACCTGTATTTGACCTTACTTACAGAGAACACAGAAGCTGTGAAAGTCTCCACCTCAGTACCTTCTTATATATCTGGAAGGAATTGTTTAGATTTCTGTCACGCTGTCATGATTAATCTGGGAGTACATCCCTTGTGATAGTCTGCACCATGACACGAGATCTTGGGGGCTGGACTAGTTCGGATATAATATTTGGTAACATTGAAGCAGGTAGAGGAAGCCACTGAATCAATCTTGCTACCAAGACTGGAAAATCAGAGATAATCCCTGGGTGAGTTATCAGATCTGGGAACAGAAGAGGTGAAGAGGTATCCACTAGGGTCCCAGATCAGCGTTGGTCTGGATAGTGGAGTGCAGTTGGCATCAGAGTGAGAGCTCTGGACTGAGCCCAAGAACCTCCCAAGGGTTTAGGAAGACCATTCTGCATGTGGGGACTACTGTGTAGTACAATGCTAGACCTACTGACTTGCTCAAGGGATAAATCAATAAATAAAAGAATGCATGAATGAAAATAAAAGACAGTACCTGTAATGACATGCAGTATTGCAGCACTTCTACAGCAGGCACTGTGCTAAGTGCCAAGTGTATTAGTTCATCGTTTTCTCACCATATTCTTTTGAGGTTAATATTTTTATTTTTCTGTTTTTACATATGTGGATACAGAGGTTAACAGAGGTGAAAGGTAATTTGTCCAAGCTTGCACAGAATTGCCATGAGAGAACTTATGTCTGAATCCAGAGTGTTTGAATTCCAAAGCCCATAGTCTCTAACTCTTATCTTTGGACCGCCTTTTGGGTGAAATTCAAAAACAGTATAAACGACCAGTCTCATGAAGAAATGTTCCCTTCATTCCATCAATGGTGCAGGTGCCTCATCTGCAATACTGCTCATAAAGAATCAACATGACTCTCTTTGGAAATGCAGAGGCATCCAGTAGAGTTCTGGAAACACCATGAAGCCCCCATCACACAATATATAGAGGACTCCTAAAATAATACTCTTTCTCTACTCCTGGGAAACATTTACTTTGTGGTATTTGTTCATTTGGTGGATAAAACTCAAGCAGCAGTAACTGTGCAGTCATGATGTTTCAGAAATACACAATAATCCCCAAAAAACTGCCAATGGGAAGGTAGATCTAGAAACAAGCTGGTGGAGAGTGCAAAATGTACTGCATCCATGTGACAAATAAAGAGATATTAAATAAGCTTGGGGTGACGAAAGAAAGAAAAAGGAGGGTGTTTCACTGGGAAGGGCCAGTATACTAAGGCATGAAGGGGTGCAGCGATTGGGCTTACTTGGGAAATCCTGGGTAAGAACATGGTGCCATCAGTAGAAATTCATGCCATCTCAATAATCCAGAAATGTCATTGGTTCTAGTGGGCAGGGAGGTCAAAGAAAAAAAAAATTACTTCTTACCAATCATTCCATTGGCAGTGGCTTGGGTGTCCCCAAGAGTCATCTGTGCAGGGCGGGAGCGTGCATGCGAGTGGGGTAGTGAGGTATGGCTTGATGAAATTTGAACAGCATTTGCTTTGAACAATTCTATCTTCATTGTTATCTCATCAAAAACAAACAATTGCACAGTCAGCTCTGGAAAGCAAGGTAATAATATGCAATTCTTTGAATGTCCTCTGTAACCTTTTCTATTTTCTCACATGTCCTTAAAAAGACAGATAGAGCTACAGATGATTATCAGGTAAGGAGAGAAAAAGATAAGCGAACACAAAGTAATAATATAGTTCTCTGAAACCATTGGTTGTTTCCCTGCCGAGTATGTGCACTCAAGCCATTATTTAATGTCTTATTCTGCTTCTTAATAAAAATCCCATGAAGGCAGGGTGTTTTCTCATTCTCACCCTTAGCTACCTCTGTGAATAGGCTCTGGGAAGCAGAATATTCCTCTGGCTTTCCTCCCTGCTGTTCCTCTATTTCTCTCCATGTCCAAGGTCTTCCAAACTTTCCATCACATGGGGATGTACAAGAGCCAAGCACCCAACAGCTCGCACGAGGCCTCAACCATCTCCTGCATTCTCTTCAAATCAGACAGATTTCCTTATTATCCTCTGGATCACAACATGCATTTTCCCTACAGTACCTTTTTTCAAGTAATTTGTCCAGCTCAACAAGCTTTCTCCTACTCACCTTGTTGGTGCCAGTTTGGGCAGAGTTGGGGTAGGGGTAAGCAATGTAGAAAGAGGCAGGAAGGGTCTGAGCTGGGCAGGCCTGGGTGTGAGCCTCATTCTACTGTTTGTCCCCTCCATGGGGCTTGAGCAAGACATTTAGTGCAGCCTTTGAAATGTGGCAAGCCCTCCATGAGTATTTGTGCACAAATGGTTGTGAGTACTTAAGGATCTCTGAATCCTATCCAACCAAGTTCCAGCTCAAATTCTACAAGGCAGACTTTTAGGCTGGGGGGAAACAGTGATGGCCATCTTGACCACTTACTGGTGATACATGCACTTGAATCTTTTACATCCCAGGCTTTTTTTTAAATTATATTTTATTGCACTTTAGGTTCTGGGGTACATGTGCAAAACATGCAGGATTGTTGCATAGGTACATACATGGCAATGTGGTTTGCTGCCTCTATGCCCCCATCACCTATATCTGGCATTTCTCCCTCTGTTATCCTTCCCTAACCTCCCTACTCCTGCTGTCCCTCCCCTATTCCCCTCCAACAGACTCCAGTGTGTAATGATCCCCTCCCTGTGTCCATGTGTTCTCATTGTTCAACACCTGCCTAGGAGTGAGAACATGTGGTGTTTGATTTTTCTGTTCTTGTGTCAGTTTGCTGAGGATGATGGTTTCCAGATTCATCCATGTCCCTACAAAGGACACGAACTCATCATTTTTTATGGCTGTGTAGTATTCCTTGGTGTATATGTGCCACATTTTCCTTGTCCAGTCTATCATTGATGGGCATTTGAGTTGGTTCCAGGTCTTTGCTATTGTAAACAGTGCTGCAATGAACATACTTGTGCATGTGTCTTTATAACAGAATGATTTATAATCCCTTGGATATATACACCCAATAATGGGATTGCTGGGTCAAACGGAATTTCTATTTCTAGGCCCAGGCTTTGAGAGGACACTCTTCCCAGAGCTAAGCTGAAGGTTGCCTCCCTGATTTTGGTCACTGACCTGACTTTGACTTCTACAGACACTGGAAGGGGTGGACTGTGTACTGCTGCCCCTCCTTCAGGCATCTGAGTCCTACTTTCTGAAAGGTCCACAGAAATTCGGAGAAGGGACAAAGGCAATTCCCTTTGCCTGGGACTCCTTTCCTCCTTACTCACATGGCCAAGTCCTGCTTGTCCTTCAACACCTAGCTTGGGTGTGACCAGCACATTGGTCAGATTGCAGATACAATGCAGGTCAACCTGTTAAATTTAAATTTCAGATAAGCAACAAATGCTTTCTTAGTGTACCTATGTCCCTAATATTGCTTGAGACATCTGAGGCTAAAAAATGGTGTTTATCTGAGATTCAGATTTAACTGGGGCTCTTGAATTCTTATCTGCTAACTCTGGCAGCCCCCGTCAGGTGTCCTTCCTCTGTGTGTCCCTCATGCCTGTGCACATCCCTATCAAAGCACTCCTATGCATCCATTTATTTATCATGCTGTTCTTCTCATACTTCCCATCAGAAAACTCTATGGGCTTCCACCGCCCCAGCCCCAGACACAGAGACCCCTCCCTTGCATTATTGTGGTTGTCTTCCACCTGCTGGCCTTGCTCCATCCTTGCCGCCCTGTGTCTGTTCTTCGCACAGACAGACTTCTCTAAAATGTAAGTCAGTGACGTCCCAACTCTGCTCA
This sequence comes from Cacajao melanocephalus, assembly GCA_963573385.1. Lineage (NCBI taxonomy): Eukaryota > Metazoa > Chordata > Mammalia > Primates > Pitheciidae > Cacajao > Cacajao melanocephalus. The sequence goes on from CAUYLG010030617.1 coordinate 89,136, forward strand.
GAATCCTGAAAATAAAATCCAAAGTCCTTCCAATATCGATGAGACCCCCTCTCATTTTGCCCCACCTGCACATGTGACCTCATGTCCTGTCATTCTTTTATCTCATTCCCCTCCCCAGTTCTTCCTCAGACATGCCCAGTGCCCTCCTACTGCAAGGCTTTTGCATTTCCAGTGCTTCTACCCTGAACACTCTTCATTGTATGATGTCATGCTCCCCCCTCACTTTATTCCCATCACCTCATCAGACTCTCCTGTTGCTCTCTGTAAAATCTTGCTTTCAACCATGCTCTTCATCCCCCATAGCCTGCTTTTTCTCCTTAGCATTATTTTATTGACACTTGACGTACGTCCATGAATTTGCTTTTAGGCTGTCTTCCTCACTGCATCTTCCACAAAGGCAGAAGTTGTTTCCTGCCCTCTTCCAGATCCCCACTGCCTAGCCTTCTGCCGGGTTTTTAGTAGTTACTTAATAAATATTGATTACATGATGAAGGAATGAATGAATGTTTATACACCCGCTCTTTTCCATAGAATGGGAAGTCTCTGGTTGTCCCGGGTCCTTCTCCAAATCCCCAGTTCCTAGCACAAGACCAGAGACATGGTAGTACTTCTCCAAAGCCCTGTACCTAACATAGGGTGGCACATGGTGGGGCCTCAGTATGTGCTGCTTGTGTCTTGAACTGGAACATGTTTCCTGGCTCTTGGCAATGAAGCTGAAGGTCTTAATTAACATGCTCCTGGAAATCCATCAGAAGGTTATGGGATTTGAAAACTGCTACTGAAAAAAAGCAGTGAAATTAAAGAAAATGAAACCACAGTCTTGGAAAACTCTGAGCATTGCATACATCCTTAATAGATCTTGACTTCAAGCTTTCTCTCCAGGGTATGGAAAGTTCAGAGCTGCTAAATAGTCAAATATATTTGTTGAGAAAAAAAATCCATATGAACAAAGAACACAATAAACATCCTTAATCAGGAGTAGAACAGGCAAGTAAAGGGAGTTTTGCTGTGATGTGTGCCATAGTTAGCAACAATGGGAACACAGACACTTCAGCCCTTTCCCCCTTCGGTAAGAAATGAGGAGCGTGATTTATATGAATACTTACTTCTTAGCAACAAGATATCCTGGTTTACCATTAGGAGGCAAAGACATGCCTCAGGAATGAATAGCTGATATTTATTAAGGGTTTCTGCTATGCTAATTATTAGAGCTGACCCTTTCACTTCACCAAAAAAAGTTATGATAAATGTGTGATAGGATCTTTGGACTCGAAGGATCAGTATTTTTAAGTAGCTCCATACAAGAGAGCTTTCTGCCATGGAGATGTCCTATATCTGTGCTTTCCGATATGGTAGCCACTAGTGAGAAGAAATGTGGTCAATAACATCAAGAAACTGGAGTTTTAAAATGTATTTCATTGTAATCTATGTACATTTAAATACCCCTGTGGTTAGTGGCATTGGATAATAGAGTTCTAAAGTAAATAGAACTTAGGGCACAAAGGTAACAGTGGTCAGCTTGGCAAAATGGGTAACAATCTGCATGCCCAGTGATCAGGGAGTCTGAATTCAACGTCAACTTTAATTTACTTCCTCCATTGATATACTCAACCTCTCTGTGGCTTGGTGTTCTTATCTCTAAAGTGGAGACGCTAATAACTCCTGCCTTATGGGTTGTTCAATTAATTAACTGAGTTAATATAGATAAGGCATGCAGGACAGTACCTGGCACAGAGGAAGCCTTTTGTAAATGCCGTATAATTAGGAGAATTATTTATGGAGGTGGGGGGCTCAGGGCTGTATCATTTGTTGATCAGTTATATATCTGTATGCAATTAAATATTGAGAAATATAATGGCTCAGTTCTCGTTAATCCAACACACATTACTGATGTCTTATTCTGGGCACCAGGTGACAGGAACACAGGTGTGCACACAGCGCTGCTTCCAGCCTCCAGGTGCTCACAGTCCAGCAGAGATGACCAGAATGTAAACAGTACATTTCAATTTCTTCATTTATTCATCAAGCATTTACTGAAGACCTACCATGTGCCAGCTCTGTCTTCATCTCTGGGAATTTCTTGGTGAACAAGATAGCCAAGGGCCCCTGTTCTTACTGTGCTTAGATTTTAATAGCAGAGACAGGCAATCTGTCAGTCACAGTCGGTCCAGAAGAGTTCAGTGCTTCATAAAAAAACATTAGAGAGGGATAGAGGCTGAGTAGTCTTGCAAACTTCTTGAAAAAGGCAAGATTTAACTGAAAAGTCAAGGTGATGAGGACTGTGCTGTGAAAGGTGACAGGGAAGGTTTCCAGGCAGGATGCAGATTGCCTCAGGTGGGAGGCAGCAGGGAGGTGTCACAGACTGAATGGCAGCCCTGGGGGCATGAGGGTGAGTGAACTCATTTAAGATATATTTGGGGATAGTGTCAACAGAAAGAACTTGCTTCTGGATCCGATGGGAGCAGTGAGGGAAAGAGAGAAATAAGGCTGCCTGGGATTTTGGCTGGAGCTTCTGGGTGGTTCTGTGGACTGACATAAGGAAGGAGAGGCAGAACAGCATTAAATGGGAAAAGCTAGAGGTCTATGTGGACCCTTTGGTTACATTGAACATGCTTCCAGCACTTTGGGAGGCCAAGGTGGCAAAATCACTTGAGGCCAGGAGTTTGAGACCAGCCTACGCAAAATAGTGAGACCCCTGCCTCTATAAAATATTTTAAAAACATAGCCAGGTGTGGTGGTGTGTGTCTGTGGTCCCAGTTACTTGAGAGGCTATCGTGGGAGGATTGCTTGAGCCCAGGAGGTTGAAGCTGCAGTGAGCCAGGGTTATACCACTGCACTCCAGCCTAGGTGACAGAGAGATACCCTGTCTCTATTTTTAAAAAAAGTTTAACATGCTTATTAGATGTCTAAATGGAGGCAGAGTGGTGTTATTCCAGAAGTAGGCAGGTTTTCACTGGTCAAGAGGTAAGGGGAATATTTAAAGAAGGTGAGAAGGGATGTGTTGGATTAAACCACTGGGCAGTGGGAACTGGAACAATTCATAGTGGATGGAGGCCGGGGAACAGCAAATACTTCCTCAGTGAGGGCACTGCAAGAAGCTTTAGTTACCGGAAAGCATTCGGAGTGGAGTCGAGGGTGAAGCAATGCCTTCCTGGAGTTATAGGCTCCTTCCAACATTCCGCCTAAGGAGTTGGCAGACGAAGCTTCTGCCGGCAGATTGCACTTGAGGCTACATTGCATGCGGGGTGCTGTTCACGTACCTGGAAATCGCCCTCCTTAGCATGTATGGCCAAGAAGGTTTTCTGAGATTTCTTTCATGTAAGAAAATGATGAGCTTCCCTACAAGGATTTCTGTGAATCTATAAAAAAGGAAAACAAAGCAAAATAAAAAATCAGCAGCTTCTTTCTCGTGCATCTTGAATTTGATGCATTTTTTTCGTCAGCATCGACCCGTTATTTTGCTGCCATGTCAACAACCACTTCTGGCTAGAAGGGTGACTGTGACTAAGCAATTCTAAGTGGAACGTATTCCTCATTTTCAATGTGTCTCTTCCTTTCCACTTAACATTCTATCACAAGCATTTCTCCACGTGGCTGCGTCGGCTGACATCCACGGCGATTTTATGCTTCTCGAGGCCGAAGCTCTTAGTTTCCTATATTTACATGAAAAGGTACTTACCTAAAAACTACACTTCCACTTGCATTAAGGTGTTTCTATTTTAGTTTATTTTCTCTGATTATAAAATCATTATTGAATCTTTGTGGGAAATGTAGAATGCAGTGTGCAAAGGGAATAAAATATCACCTGCAATCCCTCCATATTATCCCATTACATTTCGCTGATGGCCTAGGATGCAATTTCACAATGTTTTAAAATTTATTTTTGAAAAGGCATTGTATAAACATATTTTAAATGTTTGGGTAGTACACAGAGTATATGGTGAAAGACAGGTCTCTCTTCCTCTAAATTTGAACCTGTTCACCTACCAGTTGTGACATTTCTTACAAGTTGATGTTTAAATTTCCAGGACTGTCTGCCTACTCAGGCATGTATCTCATGTTGTCCATGTCTACCTTGCTCTTTGTTATTTGTTTGCATATACTTGGGTACACTTTATGCATCTTTTCTGTTATTCTGCTTTCTTCCCCTCAAAATTGGAGATCATTCCAAATCGAACATTTATATTTATTGAATTCTTTTTAAAATAGCTGTGTTTATTTCAGCACATAGAAATACCAGAAGGTAACTAGTCCTTTTCAAAAAATGTCCATGATGAACAAATCACCTTAATTTTACATCTGTTGTTTCCACTGAGGGCATTGTCAATCTAAATGTTATCCTTTGAAGGTCATTTGTTTTTGCCGTTTGCCTTTAAGATTATTTTTGTCCACAATATTCTTCCCTTTCTCTGCAATGTATTCAAAAGTAGACTTTTACTTATATTGTTTTGTACTGACTTTACACCTTCTATCTTGGGACTCATATATTTCATTTATTTGTTTTATTATACTTTAAGTTCTGGGATACATGAGCAGAATGTGCACGTTTGTAACATAGGTATACACATGCCATGGTGATATGCTGCACCCATCAAGCCGTCATCTACATTAGGTATTTCTCCTAATGTTATCCCTCCCCTAGCACCTCCCCCAACAGACTCCAGTGTGTGATGTTCTCCTCTCTGTGCCCATGCATTCTCATTGTTTAGCTCCTACTTATGAGTGAGAACATGCGGTGTTTGGTTTTCTGTTCCTGTGTTAGCTTGCTGAGAATGATGGTTTCCAACTTCATCCATGTCCCTGAAAAGGACATGAACTCATCCTTTTTTATGGCTGCATAATATTCCATGGTGTATATTTCTTTATGTTTGAAAACATTCAGCTACTGTCTCTTTAAACATTCTTCTCCAGCACCTCTTCCCTTATCTTGAACTCCTATTGGACACATATTGGAATTTCTCAAACTTTCCTCCAAGTAGTTTAATTTTCCCATCTCTTCATCTCTCTGTCCTGAATTCTGGTTAATTCCTCAGCCTTATATTCTATTTCACAAATTCATTTTTTTATTGTGTCCTGTGTGCAGTTTAAACATCGGGTTTTCCATCAAAATTCTATATTTTACAATTGGGGGTTTTCTAATTGCTTACCCCCTCTCTGTTAATATCTATCTGTCTAAAAATAGTCATGTCTAGCTTTCTGTATGCTATTCATTCTTATCACTTTGAGAAGTTTATTCTTATATTTAGAGTCTTTTCCCAATGCATAATTATTCCCATTTCCTTATGAAAAGGCATCTTCCCTTAGTTGTATTTAGGTAACGTTTATGATGTCAGCTTTCCTCACGTGCCTTGAAATTTTAATCTGTACACTCTTGTTAAATGAAAATTTTAAATCTCTGATCTTATCCCTCTCTGAGTCATTCTTCTAGGATGGCCTCTCCCACCTTTCTGGGGCCTCTGCGGCATGAATGAATGTGCTTCTTGGCTCTCTGCAGCTTCCCATCTCTGAACCAAAGAGTAGGAAGACTAAGTCTGAGCATACGCTCCAAAGATTGAGCGCACTGGATTTGGGGTTGTTTACCTGGGAGTGGAGTTGAGTGTATTTTATCTATGCAAAGGCAAGTGAAGTGGGTGTTAGCTGTCCAGAAAGGTGGAGCATGCCAGGATTAGGCAGTTTTTCCTCACACCTTTCCTGGGGCACATGGCTAGACTCTGTTTTCCTGCCATCTTTGCAGCTCCTTAGAGCCCTGCAGCTGAGTAGAGGTCAGTAGACTGCAGGCAGAGAAGATGCAGGCCGCTTCCACAGCTGGCTCTAACAGCTTCCTACTTGCAATCGTCCCTTCTCCTTTCCCTCATCTGGATGTCCATCCTGGGGTCCGGTTGGAAGTCAGGTGTTGGAGATTGCTGAGCCCCCAACAGACTTGGTCCCTGCAGGTCTGGGAGTTGAGTCCCCCACTTTCACCAGCAGTACTTTCTGTGATTGAGAAATCTGCTTCTTTTGTGTTGAGTCACTGAGACTTGGAGGCTTAGCTGCACAGCAATAAACCTAACGCCTGTGTTCTTTGTCCTTGCGGGTTTAAGCCTTTAAAAATATTACCTCACTGTCACTGGAGAGGCATTCCAGGAAGGAACATGTCCAAGTTACCCTGGTGAAGCAGCATTTCTCTCCATTTGTTTTCTCTCCCTGCTCTGGAAGTCTGAGAGCTCTCACATTGTATTTCTGAGTGCATGAATTTATTTGTTTGTTTTCAAAATAGCTTTACTATCATTCTTATGGATTGGGTGCAGGGAGGGGGAAGCTCAGATTGCCATCTTCAAACTAGTTTAGTGTGCTGCTGGAGTCTGTTTGCTAATATTTTATTTAGGGTTTTTCATCAATATTCATATGTGAGATTGGTCTGTAGTTTTACTTTATCCTTTCTGTCAGGTTTTAAAATCAATGCTGGACTGGTTTCACAAAAGGAATTTAGAAGCCTCTCTTCTTTCTCTATGTTCGCAAAGAGTCCAAGAATGTTGAAATAACCCATTCCTTAAAAACATGAGGATTTCATTGGTAGAACTATCTCACCCAGGGATTTTGAGAAGAACAGCTTTTTAAAAAAAGTCTCCAATCTCTTTTATGGAACTATTTATATGTAGAGAGTCTATCCATCTGAGATCAACTTGTTTATTTATGATTTCTTAGAAAACTGCCTATTTCGTAAAGAATTTCAAGTTTATTTGCATAGCATTAAGCAAATTATTTTCTTATGTTTCTTTAATTTCTATTATTTTTCTTGGTTTCTTTTGATACTCACATTTTCATGTAGTATTTATACTTTCAAAGAAAGATTGTAATCTTGATTATCTTTTCTAAGGTTTTAAAAAAAGTTCTTGGTTGTTAAACAAGCTCTTGAATGTATTTATTCTATCATTTTCTATTTTCAAATTCATTACTTTTTGTTTTTATTGTTCGCATTCCTTTTGTCTGCTTCAGCTTCTCTTAGATTTCTTGTGTTGACCTTTTTTCTTACTTCTTCGATTGAATGTTTCCTATAGTTTTATTTATTTATCCTTGTAACATAAAAAAATTAAATTATTTTAAGGCATTTTGTTCTGAATGTAGTTTTAACAATAGCTCGTTGATTGGTGTTTGTATAATGGTAATTTATGTTATAAAGATACTCTATGTTTTGCAGCTGAAACTCAGGCATCACTCATGAAAATACATGTTTGGAAGTGAGCGTTCTTTAAATCAAAGACATTTTTTAGAAGTGCAGAATTTAGCCATTGGAGGGATGTAAGACTACTAGGTGAGGCAGAGCAAGTTTCTGGGACAGAAAGGACTTTTCTGCTTGTGTAATTTGTAGTGGTAAGGAAGAAGATTTCTTTATCAGGCCACTTTACCATAATCATTTTGAGGATCTTTCCTGTTAAGCATGTCAGCTAGTGTGATTCTTCAGCCCTGCTTGCAATTCTGTGACCTGACCATCAGACAAACTCCTTGTTGTACTTCATCAACCAGAGATAGCTTCTGTTGTTGTGACTTGGAACCCGGACTGTTTTAGCAGCATACAAATCGATTCTATATATTCTGTCACTTCATATGTAGTATGCTAAATATCCAGAAATTATCTTATGTTATTTAGGTTTTCTGTATCCTGACTGATTTCTTTTCAGTTTTTTTTAAGCCTTTTAATTTCAGGTGATTGTAGATTTTTACTTTTATTTTATTTTACTTTATCTTACTTAAATTTTTACTCTTACGGTCTCAGAGAGGTGCACTAAAATCTCATAACACTATTTTTTCTCTTTTTTATTTTTGAGATGGAGTTTCACTCTTGTCACCCAGGCTGGAGTGCAGTGGCAGGATCTCAGCTCACTGCAACCTCCGCCTCCCGGGTTCAATTCATTCTCTCCTGTCTCAGCCTCCTGAGTAGCTGGGATTACAGGTGCCCGCCACCATGCCCATCTAATTTTTTGAATTTTTAGTACAGATGGGGTTTTGTCATGTTGGGCAGACTGGTCTCAAACTCCTGACCTCGGGTGATCCACCTTACACTTTCTATATCTTTGTTCATTAATTTTGCTGCAGTTTTAATTTTTGCATACTTATTAAAAACTGCCACATCTTCATTGTGACTTTTTTACTCATGAAAAATTGTCTTACATTAACTTCTTTAAAACTCTGTGCCTTGAATTTATCCTTGTCTGACATTTTAAGGTTGGTATCTGCCTTGGAGTGTGTATGCATGAGTGTGCGTGTATATGGTTGTGTTTCTTCTATTAATAATCATTTGGAAGGACTACTGTGCGTTTTCATTTCTTCTAGTTGTTATATTTGTAGCTATACATGTATAGAACACACATGATTTTTACTTCTACAGGCAGAATTTATTGACTTTTTGCTCTGAAACACACACACTGTGGTGATCATGATTTTCTCTCTCTGATCTCTATCATCCCCCGCATCCTTCCTGTTCTACTAATTTTGATTAGTTATATTATAAATTTATTTCTTCAAGTGAATGCTTTACACTTTTAATATAATTTATATGCTTTTCTGAAATCTATTAGCTTTAAAAATGTATATATTGATTGTCCAACCTTCACAATAAAAGATGATGAGGTTGGCATTCATATAATCTCTGTCCCCTTCTTTCTTTTCCTTCCAATTTTTGATAGTTTATATGGCATGCTTGAGAGTATACATTGTATTCAATAGCAAAATTCCCCACATATGTGTAATAAATATTTTAAAAAATTAATTCATTTAGGTTAACTTAATAACAATCTTTAATTCTTTTACAATATCTTCTTTTATTCCTGGATTGGTGACGGCATAACTTTTAATAGTTTCTTTAAAAAGAGATCCTGGAATCTCTTTCTTGAGTTGTTAATGCTTAAAAATGACTATCTGTTGCCTTGCTCTATAAGAACATTTTGACTAGGTATAAAATTATTGCATCATACTTTTCCTGGGGACTCTAAAGACACTGTTCCATTCTTTTATGGCACTGAATGCTTCAGGAAAAGTTTAAAGGCAGATTATCATTACTTTTTAACCTTGCAGATGAGTTGACTTTTTCTTTGTAGCTATAGAGATTTTGGTATTTTTGGGGGGTATTTAGTATGTTTAATAACTACTAAAACATGCCTCTCTGCTCATGGATCTGCCTCAATTTGTCTGGGAATTGGTTCTTTCAATATGTAGATTCAAATTTTTATTTCAAAAATATTTATTTATTTAACATCCTTAAGTAATTTTAATGTTCTATTTGTTTTGCTCATTAATCCAGTCACCAATTTCACATACTGTGGTTCTCATTTGTCATTTTTTATATTCATTGTTTTCTTTTCTGTAAGTTTAAACCTTTGGTTACTTTTTTTCTATTTTATTTTCCTCTGTTTCCTCAAGCATGTTTTCCATGCCCAAATCATTATTGTGGCAAAGTCTGTTTCTTATTTACTGCTTCCAAAATGGTCTTTACTTATTTGATGATTTTACTTTTATTTTTCTCTTCTATTTTGTCTTGATCTTTGTCAATTCATTTTTTTTTCAATTTTATTTCGTTTTCTTTTTTCATAATTTAGTTCTTATATTTCTGCTTTGATCTTTTGTTTCATGAGGGCCATAATTTCTTTTAAAGATACAGTATGAGGGTCCACTGTTGCCTTCCTGAATACACAATTTTTTCTAAAGTATGTTTATTGCCTACTCTGTTTTGCCACGTTTTTCTTACTCCATACCTAGGATTTTGGAGGACTGCCTTCTTGGTTATTTATCTTTGGTTTTTCCTCATCTTTAAATAAGGTCTTTCCTTCTGGATGAGCTACGTGCTGCTTCTGAATGAGCTACATATGTGAGAGAAAGGCCAGGAGACGGAGGGAGACTTGAAGGCAGCTTGAAGGTGGGAGGAAGAATTTGAATGTTGATCTGTTGTCTGTGGAGATTGTCCCATCGTTGTCTCCTTATTTTCTGAAGAATCGGTGGTCTCCTGGCTATGCTGTGGTAGCTGCCCTGTCTCAACATCCTCACGTGTGCTGGGTCAGTTTTCTCTTCAAAACATCTTTCCTGGCTTTATGGAAGATACAATTAGGTATTTTTTTTTCTCAGTCTCCTTATTTTATGCTGTTTCAGAAAAATATAGATCAGAATCACCTTTACAACACACTTTTAAAATGGACCCTTCTCTCTCCTTGTTTAATCATTATTGTAATGCTATGTTGTTTCCACTTTAGTACTTTAAATAATTCTGTGATAAATCTTAAGGTATAGGATTTCATCCATATATGAGGTTCTTTATTTGAGGCAGATGTCTACAAATGAAATTACCAGGTAAAGGACATGAACATTTTTAAGGCTTCTGATTTATGTTTAGAAATTGCTATTTACAAATTTTTCTTTACATTTCTTCCAAAAACGTATCAGAATGTGTCAGAATTACCCCTTTGTATAACTTCCCTCTCCAAACACCAGTTGTATTAAACAACAACAACAAGAAAATCTCTTTATCAATTGACAAATATCATAGTACATTTTGTTGATTTATTTACCGGTAGATTTAATTATTTTAAAAAATTCTTTTTTCTTTTGTGTTTTTGAATTATCTGCCCATATTCTCCACCCATTTATCTAACATATCTATTCTCAGTTTGTGTGAGGTTTTTTTTTTAAATAAAAGTGATATATTTGTCATAGTTGTTAAAATGATGTTATTCTGTTTACTTTAATTTTCTTTATGACACATTTTACTTCAGAATTTTACATTTTCATGTAGTAAATTGATTTTTAGATTTTTTTTGGTAATTTTTTTCTTTAAGTCTTAGGAATCCCTTTTCTATTTCATGAATAGATAAAAGTTTGGTGATTTCTTTTAGCTTATTGAGAGTTTGATATTTAAAATTTTTAATTTTACCTAAACTTTTGTTTACTTGATTTTGTACTCTGTGGTCACTTAACATTATGTTAAGCATGTAACCTTGCTATTAAAGACTTTGCTTTATGACTATTTTTCTACACAATAATCTCCTGTGGAATATATCATAATTTTTTGACTCTATTATTAGATGTTTAAATTTCTCCTGGTACTTTTACTATTTTAGAGTATATTATAATAAAAAAACTTCCAAATAAATATTTTCTCCATAATTTGCATTATTTCATTTCTATTAAAAGTGTGATCTGAGGGCCGAAGTTATAAACATAATTAAATCTTTTGAGACAGATGACTTTGCAAATGTGGTTTTCCATTTTGTAATTTGATCAATGGTATTGTCTGGAGAGTCTCAACACAGAATTCCCTGAGGTGATCAGGCTGTTTAGTCTGGCATGTTAACTAGTATTCCCAATCTACTACATTTTCTTTATCAATTTCTAGTATGCAAAAGCTGCTGTTGTTTTGCCAACTATTTATTTTCTTATCATTTACAGAGGAAAACACTGGGCCCACTGAATGGTCAGCCCCTCTTCCTAGGTTGACAGAGCCAGAAATTGGGCAAGCCAGGCTGCGAGCCATGTTGTCTGATTCTTAGCCCAGTACTCTTTCCCAGTCTCACTGCCTCTTAATGGCAAACACAAGCCCGTTGACCGAGAGTCCAAGGTGAGAGACGATTTTAAAGTTCAGAGCAGTCCACACGACCGTCAATATTCAAGGGAGTTAGCAGCCACCCATCTATGAGAGAGCAGAAGCATTTGGAAAATTTCTTGAGAAGGAAGCCACCTCTTACAGTCCCCCCAAAGTCCTTATGATATTCAAGAAATCTTCCAGCAGTTGCTCCTGAAAATTTTGTGAGGTGAAAATCCGAAGAATTTGGCCTGGCTTTAACCAAATATTTATGATGCCCTCATTAGTCTCCAGTCCCAGGGTGGTACAGGCTCTCATTTGAATTTCTGAGCGGTTAGAGAGTTTTGAAAAGAAATGTCGTATTATATGCACTGTTTATACAGATAAAATATGCGTGTGTTGGTTTTGCAGACTGGTGTCATTGCTGCTGTTATTTACCGGTGCGGTGATAATGACGTGCACCAGGACCCCCCTGCTCCCCACTGCAGTTCCTGGGGAACATCTGGGCTGTGGTGGGCTGGGGGAGGCCATTCATGGCACTTGAGGCTTCCATGGGGCCAAGGGATGTGAGGAGGTATTCCTGTCACTGCATTGCCTGGCAAGTTTGACTGGCGTGTGATAATGAGGTGACATTCACACCAACCAGGCAGTGGGGGCGAGAGGCAGAGAATATTCCAGGCAGAGAAAGCCACTTCCATAGCAGCCTGGAGGCTACAGAGAGCAAGGTAAGTTTCAATAATCGAAGGTTCAGTGTAGCTGGAGAACGTAGGATGGAGGAGTGACTGAGGGGGACCTGGAGAGGAAAGCAGGGGCTGGGATCTGAGTGGCCTTCTAGGTTCCTCAAGGAATTTAGGTATTATCCTTGGAAAAATGGGAAGGCATCTGTATGTGTTTAGCTAGCAAGTGACATCATCTGGTTTATGTTTTAAGACGATTACTCTGGCTTGTTATGTAGACATGGCGTGGCAAGAGAGAAAGTTGAGACAGAAAAGAAAGGTAGGAGGCTGAGGATTCCTAGAGGTGATGACAGAAACATGGAGAAGAGTGGAGGCCATGGAGAGGCAGAGGAGGATATGCATGGAGTTAGACTGTAGAGTCAACGTGATTCTGTGGCCATGTGGGTATGTGGGTGAGGAGGGAAGACACTTAAAGGTTGCCTCCTTTGTTTCACTGTAGGTGGCTGTTTCATGAGACCTCTAGAGTGCCAGGTGAGACAGTTGAAGGAGGAATATGAGGAGTTTTTCCTGGAGAATCTGAGTTTGAGTTGCCTGTGGGCTGCCCCAGAGGACAGTCTAAGTGGACCACTGGGCATACAGATCTGGCTCGGGAGGAAAAATAAATGGGGGCATATATAGGCTTGTGTAGATTTGGAGGCTGGAAGTGGAGGATCTTCTTATCCTATGACTTCTGTTTTCTCTGAGAGGAACAGATGTTCTCCTAAGCATGAGCCTGGAAGTCTTGGAAGGCACAGAGGTGCGAGGAGAGAGCTAGCTATGGGGAACGCAGGTCCAAACGACACCATGAACCCTTGCCTTGAGCAGCTTTCACTTTAGTTGAGGATGCAGGTATGCAGTGGATGACTCCACTAGAGGTGAGGAGTGCAGTGGTAAGGGCAGGACAAACAGATGATGAGGGGGCTCCTCACCCCAACTCCAGGAGGGCAGGTCAAAAAGAGGGGAAGAGTCTAGAACACCAGAACAAAACCAAAACTAACAAGCAAAAACAAAACAAAACCAAACAAAAAACCAAAACACCCTAACATTTCATTTGGGATTTAAATGATAAGAAGATTTTATTGGGGTGGAGTGAGTACCTGGAATGGAGATAGAGCCCTATTCACCTCGGAGGATGCCACCACAGCACCTAAGAGCTCAGGGGTGAACACATGATCAATATTTATTAGGAAGGAAGTAGAAAAGAAAGAAAGGAGAGACAGAGAAAAAGAGAGAAAGGAAAAGAAAAGGGAGAAAGAAAAAGAAGAAAAAAAGGAAAAAAGAAAAAAAGAAAGAAAAGGAGGGAGAAAAAAGAAGGAAGAAAGGAAGGAAAGAAGAAAGGAAGAGGAGGAAGAAAGGGAGGGAGAGAGGAAGGATGGAAAAGGAGGAAGAAAGGCAGGAAAGGTGGAAGGTCAAAGGAAGGAAGTAAGGTAAAGAGGTTAATGAACTAAGGGCTTAATCAGAATGAAGGTCCGTGAGGCTGGAGAACCACAAGGTAGAGTGATGCTGGGCCTAGTGGATCCAGGTGAGGTTTTAGATTTTACCTGAGGTCAAGGGAATCTCACAGATGACCTGAATCCAGAAGGAGCCATGGTTACATCTGCAGATGCTTGCTAATGTTTTCACAGGAGGGTTGGAGCCTCCTTTGGCAAATTCATGAAAAAGGTAAATGTTTTGTCAACCAATGTTTCCAGGTCTTTGTTTAATGCAATTAAACAAAACACTGGACTTCCCTAGTCCTTCATTTCCCTGTAGATTCTGAAGCTGTGACCATTGTGCTTTCCTTCCTTTTAAAAATATTATTTATGTATTTATTTTTTTTTTCTTTTACTTTCTGTGGTTTCTAAAGTCCATGGTAGGAAATTTCATCTCCATGTTTCCCATGCCTTACCTGGAATTCAAAAATTACTATACAACTTAATTCACTATAGGATTTTTTTAAAAAAGAACATGCATAGAAAAAGATTGCTGCTATTTCAGTAGACAGGTTAATGTTTTGTTCATTTTCTTTATTTTTTTCCTTTGTATGTATCTGAATAGTTACCTACCTATCAATATCTATCAGAATATTAAAAAAATTAAATATAATTCTACTTTAAATTATACTTAATTATACTTTATAATTGTACTTAAAAGTTTTGTTCTTTACTTATTTTCTGCTTAGCATTATATCATGGGAACATTATGTCCATTTTTTTAAAGAAACTTAAAGTTTCATTGTATGGTTATATAATCATTAAATTATTCTTATTTTGTTGGATGTTTTAGAAAATATTTACTTTTATAGTATTTTTGACAGAGAGGAAATAAATATACTGCAGCCTAAATCTTTGAAGGCAATTTGGTTATTTCCTTAGAATGAAATTTAATGGTTTGGATTAATGGATTAACAGAGATATAATGGGTTAATAGAGTTAATGTATATAGATAGTTTAAGGCTTGTGGTAGAAATTGCCAAATTGTTTTTCTGAAAAAGTGCTTTCATTTACATAGTTTTCAGCAATAACAGTGCTCATCTTACACAGTCTTCATAGGTCTGTGGCCAAAATTCAAAAGCAATTTAGAGCTAGATCCAGGGTTTACTGGCTTTAATGCTTATTGTCTGTTCTTAAATGCTATCATTCAGTTCTTAATTTTGATTGATCTACATGGTTTTGCATAAATTTTTAACTATATTTTCAAATTTAGACTGTACAAGACTGTATTAATATATGTCTTGACCCCTTATCTAGCTGGGAATAAATGACTTTCTATTTCATTCACACGTGAAAGACAATTTTGCTGGGTATAACGCTGTTTGGTCACAAATTTTGCTCCCCACATCTGTAGAGAGGCTGCCTCACTATCTTTTGTCATGTCATCTCAAAAGAGGTAGAATCTATCCTGAGGTTCATTCCTTCTTGAGTGATCTACATTTCTACATTGTATGCTTGGATACTTGTATAACTCATTTGTTTTTCTTTCTCCTTATAATTAATCATTTTTGCTAGTACTTGCCTCTCTTTTGTTTGATTTTTCTCCCTTTAAATCAGACCAGCCTTTTGGACTGAAATACCCTGGTCTCTTCTAAATCCAGTGGTCCCTTCTACTCCTGTGGTCCTGACTTCCTATGCATGATCACCTTTAACTCGAGATGTCCAACATTTTTCTGTTTTCATTACCTTCTCTCTTCTTCTAATTATTTACAATTCTTTGTCTTTTTGTCTGAAGTCTAAAAGATCTAGTCAAGTTTTCTCTACATGTCACTTATTTTATTTTTTACAGTGCTGGTTCCATTCTTTAAAACCTTCCACCCAGCATCTTTAGTGCTCAAACAATCCTTCCTCACCACACTTATCTTCTTTTTGTTCTTATTTAGTTGTCATTTGATTTTGCCGTTGTTCTTACTCATGACTTCTGGTTGGGTCCTGCTGAAGATGTCCAATAATGTCAGATAATTTACTTCTAAAAAAATTTCACCATTGAATTGTTCTCTGTGTCCTGAGTTTTCATTGGCTGTTGAAATTACTGTTCACTTTCTCCTTTCTCAGTGTTGTTCTTTCATCAGCTCCTTTTCCTGCTGACTCATCCTCATACGAGGAGTGAGCTCTCTAGACGCTGGCCTGACCAAAGACAAGTCATATGTTCTACATTCACTCTCTCTACCATTTCCCAATTCATAAATCATATCTAAGTTGAGTTCCTAAACGTCAAGTGTCTTCTATACTAATGATACAGATAAATGCAACAGAAATAGGAACACTACCTATTGTCAACCAAGGATTGGCACATGACAGTCAATATGCCAAGTGCTTTACATACATGAGCTTATTTTGTTTTTCAAAGCACCCTGCCAGGGAAGCATTATCTGCCATAAGGGATTTTGTAGATGAGGACATCGAGAGCTGGCAAAGTAGATAGCTTGACTGAGGTTGACCATCTAGCCAAGACTGCAGAATCTGGCCTGTAGCCCACCACATGCTATGGAATGAGTCATCCAGGGAGACCGTGTGCTCACATGCTCCTTTTCGCAGTCCCATATGGGCTTACACTCAGTACATGGATTGTGTAGAAAACGACCATTTCCAGGATGCACTGCTACCAGGACCTTCCAGCCTCTGTTTCTACTTGATAAGCCTCAATGATGAAGATCATGTCTTCCAAGACCTGTCATGTGACCACTGGCTGTCTTGGATTTGACACACATGATTTCTGAGAGTTACAATCTCTTAAACGTGAGAAAATAATAATATGAATGGTAACAGTGGAATAACTGTCCACTTTTGAGTCTATGATGTGGACTGTACTGTGGGAAGTGCTTCTCCTATATAAGTTCTATGAGTAAGGTTTTTATGTTCCCATTTTACAGCTAAGTACACTGAGGTGGTGCCTCCTGATGCCTCTCCTCTTTAGAGTGCAAGGACAACTGATGAAGGGAGAGAGCAAGAAACAGCAGTAAAGTTAGCACACAAAGTTGTGCTAATATTAAAATGCAAGATCTGTGTAGTTTCCACTTTGGGTAGATCTTGTATTTATGTCCCAGAGGATCCTGGAGGGTGGGTGCAGGGGCTTTCTTCCCAACCTCAGGTAAGTGCAAGTGGGTTCACTTTGTCAGCAGTGGCACAGAAAAGGCAGGCTAAGAATGGCGATGTTTACTCCTTTCCCCCAAGTTCTGCACCCAGCCTTATTCTGGCCAGATTTTCCGATTCTTAGCTGTAAGTGAAGATTTGATGAGATTTTTTTCCCCATGTTTCTCAGACTCTGATTTCTCTTCAGTGGACTAATGATTTTAATAATATCATTCTTGTGGAATTGTCAGCCTCAAGTAAAAATTGTGCCGAGCCTTTATCATACTGATTGGTTCAAAAGTGTCAGAGCTCAAAAATGCCTGTTACCCTTACCATTATTATTCTGTGTTCAGAATGACTGAAGTAAGAAGTTGAAAGAAATTCCACCAGAGACTGCTAGTTTGATGCCCTTTTAAAAGCTGAATTAATGCAGGCTAACTTAAAAAATGTGTGTAGGTATATGTTCATATGGATTGTAGATTAGTGCTTGGCTCTAGAGAGCCAGACAGGGATGCAAAATAGAAGGCAGGGACAGTGTCAAAGCCTTTGACTGTCATGGACCCCAAACCTTATTTCCTAACTTTTTTGCTTAGGTGGTCCCTGGGACATACTGACTGTCTCTAAAAACCTTGTTTATTATAGATTTCACTGTAGGCAAGCTCAACCATTCAGATCTAAGCACTTTGGCCATTCTGGCCTTATGTTCCAAGGCAGTTCATTTACTTAATTTGTTCTTTCATTCATCCCTCCATCCATCTACTCATCTGTCCATCCACCCATTATATCATCCATCCATCCATCCATCCATTCATCAATCACCCACCAACCCTATCATTCATCCATGCATCCCTCTATCCACCCATTTACCAATCCATCCATCCATCCACCCATCCATCCATCCATCCATCCATCTCCATCCATCCACCCACTTGCCCATCTATCTATCCATCCATCCACCCACCTATCCAACAGACATTAGCTAAGTAACTACTGTACACCAGGCCTAGCCCAAGGTGCTAGGGATACACGTGATTCTCAAGATAAATGTCCCCAACACCTGGGTCCTCATGATCCCACAAGCCTGATGCAGCCAGCAGGGTGAGACAATCCTTAGGCACTCAAGTACATTGAGATGCTTCCTTGAATGAGAGGACAATGCATTTTAGGTGACTTCCAAAATGAGTAACACCACCACGCAATCCACCTTACAACATCCTCTTGCACCTTTCTTCAGAGCAAATGAAAATGAAAAGCCCAAAGCGCTTCCATCTCTAAATATAGAAATGACAGCGCTGGTCTCCTCGGCCTCTTGGTGCGGAGGTCTGCCTCAGCAGTGATAAGGGCTCTCTCCCAACGCCACTTTCCTCTGGATCACTCCAGGTTTTCTTCTCATGCAGCCCGTGCCCATCGGTGCTTTCAACAGCTGTTTGTAGAAGAGATAACTCCGGCATGACAAGCTCTTTCAGAGGGTAGATATTTTTAAAGATTGTCGGGATCCTGCCAGCAGCTCTTATTACTGAGTACGTCGGGGCTTTTCACGGAAACAAAGTTGGGTGCAAATACCTTTCTAACGTGCAGTCTGCCCTGACAGAGAGTGTGCTGTTATTACTCCGGGAGGTTAACATCCCACTGGGTTTTCAAGTTGATTCATTACTTTTTTCATGACTTGTATTTATTTTTCAGCACCTGTGAAAAAACACATTGATATTTCAATACCCACTATCATCAACTGCCTGTTGTGTGTAAGCACTTGTGCTCCTTGAAGGCATTTTTTTTTCAAAGAATAGAAAGTTATTTAAAAGTTTAAAATCAAAAGCGAGTTTATGTTAGTCATATTAACATCTGATTTAAACAGGTGGGGGTGTTTTTTTGTTTGAATCTTTATCCCAATTGAGAATTTGGATTTAAATAGTTCAAAGATGGTATTTTGAATTTAAATTTGAAAAAGAGAGACTATGTTCTATAGATTTAAAAGAAATTCACCTCCAAATAGATCTCATCTAACTGAATTCCAGGTTTGTTTTTTAAGCATCTGCTGGATGTCTCTAACTGGAAGTCCCACAGACCATGCAAACTCAGCATGAAAAAAGAAAAAAAGAAAAATAATTTTCTTCCCCCTTCAATTTTGCCTCTTCCCCTCTGTCTCTTTAGTTCTTATATTAGCAAGCTTTCCTATCCAGTTTCTGGGGCTAAATGTCCCACATTCATTTGCAAGCTCCCTCCTCTTTTATCACTCATGTTTCTTCATCACGAAATCCTTCTCCCCATGTTCCTAGAACTCTGTGGTTCTCAATTGCGACTCACCAGGAGCGCTTGTTAGGATGCAGATGCCCTTGCCCCACCTGGAAATCCAGGGCAGGGTCTGGCAGTTGGTATTTTCAGCACACTTTCATGGTCATTCTGCTGAGCCCAGAGTGTGCAGTCTCTCAAGTCTCCCTCTCATAAACCTGGCCAGGCACTCCTTGTCTCTAGTTTCATGTTCTTAGAACATGGTCTGCCTGGCTTCCTTTCTCCCCACTCCTACCTTCTCCAGGCCTTCTCTGAATTCTTTCCATCTATGCATCCCTCTATCCACTCATCCATTCATCCATCCACCTACTCCATCCAACCATCTATCCATCCATCCAGCCATCTGTCTACTCATCCATGCATACATCCACCCACCCATTCAACAGACATTAGCTAAGTAGCTAGTGTACATCAGGTTTCTTTTCTGTGAATCAGACAACATCTTTATCATCAGCATTTGATTATGCAGTTACTCTCTTCTGTTAGAAGAGTCACTGGAATTCCATGATTTGAGGATGATGCCCAGGCAAGTTAAGGTGGCATCTTAGGAGCTCTGACAGCCTTATCCAGTGTGATTTTCCGTAATTGTCTTCCACATAGTCTCTACTTGTGGGTGGATATAACATAGGGTGCTTCCAAGAATACAAAACTGAAGTCAGGTTGCATGGATGCAAGTGAAGTACCTTGAACAGGGAGGGATTGTTATGCTGATCAGAACACATCTAGGTTATGCATTCAGTGTGAGTGTCTTGAATGAGAAGTGGCCAAGTGCAATTCCTTGGAGAGGCACGGAGATAGGGACAGGACCTACGGGAATGCTGGCGCAAGCAACAGGATTGTCACTGGACTTAGTGTGGAGGGAAATGTTGGAGAAGACAGGAGGGGGGCCTTCAAACACACAAAGAGACCACAAATGAAGGTGTTGGTTTTTAGGGACAGAAAAAGAACTGTTGGGTGGAAGGCAAGGGATACTGTTTTCAGCTGGACATTAAGCTGCCCAGTCAGAGTTCTCCAAAGATAAAATGAACTTTGTCAGTAGGTGATGAGCTCCCTGTCACTGGAGATATGCAAGCAGTGACTCAGCGGTGTCTTGGCCAGACCATTGAAGAAATGGAAGGTGCTTCAACAGTGCCCGGCACATTACAGTCTTGAGTTGTCATCATCATCGTCATCGTTGATTTTATCCCAGTATCGGAGGGGTGTAGAAATGTGCTATTTAAGGTCCTCTCTGACACTGGGATTTGGAAAGCCTGTGCATTGCAGCAGACTGACACAGCTGGTCACAGTCACAGCACTGGAACTTGCTGGAATGTTTTAAAACCAGCAGCATGGATGGCCTGGGCAATGCTCTGCCCAGATCCTGCTCTCTCTATTCAGGTTGACTTTTTTTTTTAATGACTGGAAATAGCTTTTTCATAATCTCCCCATATTGTTTTATTCCAAAGATTTATCCCTCACCTGCATTATCTTGTGTGGTTTCTGAGATATTTGTGATCAACCTTTGCAACAGCAGGCACCAAAGTCTGCTTCGAAGCAAAGTAATGAGAACAATTCAAAGAGAGGCACTGCCTGGCACTGCGGCTGTGATAGACCCAGGGACTCTCCAGGCCATTTCCCAAGGTTGATGCCATCTGCAGCATTACAAACGCATTCTCAATAAAACCCAAACTTGCTTTTCTGATGCATTACTAAACACTGAGGTCTTGTATTTTCTTCCTAACTTGTATTTTTACATCTCTCCATATTACATCAATGTTTATTAAAAGAGCAACTAACCTATCATAGAGTTGTAAAAACCAACCCTACTAAGTATTGTTGCTAATAATTCTGGCTTATAATATTATTCCAAAAATTATGATAAGATTATTGAAAAACTGGATATCCAAGCAAAAAATTTTATGCATCTATATTTATTTTATCTTCTTCCTTATGTTATCAGATCTTAAAAAAGCTCTAGGTAGTTGTTTAAGAACAATCTTAAAACTGAGAAAATATTGCCATGGGGATGATCCTTTTGGAACTCCTGATGAGCAAAAATATACATACATATACATATATGCATATCGTATATATACATATAAATGCATACATACATAAATATTCAAATTTTGAAAGTGATAAATATACCCAAAATCTGGAATTTTATCTCTATCTCTATCTGTCTATCAGTCATCTCTTTATCTGTCATCTTTCTCTCTAGGTTTCTATCTCTCTGTCTCTCTATCTGTCATCTATCTCCTTACCATCTCTCTCTCTCCGTCTCTGTCATCTCTCTGTATAGCGCTCTATTTATCTATCTAGCTATCATCTATTTATCTATTATATATCTATCTATGTCTCTATCATCTATTTACCTATTGTCTATCTATCATCTATCTGTCACCTATTTATTTACCTATCCATCATCTCTCTTTCTCTTTCACCCTGTGTCTCTCTGTCATCTATTTTTCTATCCATATTCCTGTCTCTCTATGTATCTGTCATCTATGTATCTATCTATCTATCTATCTATCCTATCTATCTATCTAATCTATCATCTATTTATCTATTGTTATCTGTCCTCTATCTTTCATCTGTCTCTATCTATCATATATTATCTATCATTTATCTATTTATCTATTACTTACCTATCATCTATTTATCTAACCATCTGTCTATCTATCTCTCTATCTGCCATCTATCTCTCTATCTAATCATCCATTTTATGTCTGGAATACATGTAAGTATGAGTTCAAGTCACTATTTTTATCTTACGTGGCTCTAATTTTTCTTCCTCCTTTCCAAAAGGCAACAATTATCAGACATTTCCAGTGAATCTTTTTGGTCTGTGCTTTAATGCATTATTACAAGAAAATCCATAAACAACATATTGTTCATAGCAAAGAGTAAATAGCACTGTCTTGTGCCATATTTTAATATATACACAAATGGAAGAGCACTGTGGTTTTGCTTGTTTTGCACCTTGCTTTATACCCTCAACAGTATGTTCGAGAGCTCTGTGTGCACAGCTTAATCTCTTTTACCTGCTTTGCATATCCCATTTTATGACTATGCTACATTTATTTATCCATTCATATCGTTTGATATTTTCCATTTTTAATGCTCACAGAATGTGCTGATTATGTCTTCTTGAGTATTTGTGGAAGTCTTCTATAGGTAACAATTTGAGGATTCAGGGCTTAAAGGAGGGAAAAAAAATCGATGTTTTTAAACATTTACCTGAAATTTGGTATTTCCTCTGACTCTGAATGCAGACAACCAATTTCAGTAGCATTAGCGCTGTGGCTTTGAAAGCAATGGAAAGTACAATTTCTGGTCACATTACAGTTGTTGAAGGTATCTCAAAATACCATTCATAAACATCAGCCCCTCAAAATTACAGTAATTGTGTGAATGTTACTAGGTCTCTATTTTAACAGGTTAAGAAGTAACATATATGATACAATATCAAAGATTTGTTTTATAAACATTTATAGGTGTTTTCAATATAATTGGCTTCCTTGTCAATACTGTGTATTTTATTGTATACATATATATGTTAAATGTGACATATATACACACACATATAACAAACACATACATACATACATTTATACATACATGTATATTTATAAGCATCACAGACTGTCAACAGGGTCCATGACAAAAAAAGAAATTGAATAAGCCCTTCTCTAGGAGGTATGGGTTGGAAATATAATTGCTAGGGTATGTGGTGTTTACAGTTTCAGCTTTAGTAGAAATTGACAATTGTTCTAATAAAAGATGTTACCAGTTATTTGACGTACCCACTAGCAATAGCTGGGAATTCCCATCTCCTGCACCCTTGCCAGTACTTGGTATTTGAAGACTTTTTCATATTTGCCAGTCTGATGTTTGAGAAAGAGTATCTCATCATTTTAATTTGCATTTCCCTGATTCCTAATGAGGCCAAGCTTCATCTCAAATGTTTATTAGCCATTTCAGTTTCTCTTCTGTGAATTGGGCAGTATCTTTATCATCATGCCACTCCCAAGAGAGTTATAAAAAACGCATAGCGTTTTGGAAGGTATTTCTTTTCCTGTGAAACTGCCCTCATCAATAACCTTGAAACCTACATTTTCTACTGATGATCTTAAAAGTGAGGTGATTGCTCATTGGGGTACCTAAAATGATTTAGACATATTAGGGCTTCTATTTATATTTGTTTTTATCTAAAACATAAGAAAAAAATTAAACTTTCTTAAAAATGTATGCATAGGCTAATATTTACACATATCTATAATTTCAACATGGAATAGATACATATGTATAGGAAAAGCATGCTTATTTCTTCCAATAATCATTTTGACACCATTGTTTAAGACAATGGACTCCACGACAAAAATAATTACATCTACTGAGCACCTACTATGTGCCAGTTGCCTTACAAGCATTATTTAACTTCTCACGATAACCCTATAGAGCAGGTATAATCATTCCCACTTCATCAGGAACCCAAGAATGAAGGCTGTTATGTAATTTGCCTCAATGCTGCTTTTAGTAAATTGCAGAATTAGGAACTGCATTTACATCTATTACTTTCCAAGCCCATAGCTCCGTCGCTTTTTACCATGCCCTGCTCTCTTTTTGCTAAAATATTAGTTCCATGAGGGTGGAGCCCATCTGTCCTTTTCAGATGTCTCCCCCCAAATCTCACAACAGTGCCTGGCGTGCCATAGTACAGCAGTCGATTTTTATTTAATGAATAATTGAAGAGATGAAAAAAGGGAGGGAGGGAGGGAGGGAGGGAAGTAAGAAGAGAGGGTGACTGCACAGGAATTCACATAGCAGTGTGGGAACGGACAGGGCAGCTGATGAGTGGGACACTCTGGGGCAGTTTGCATGCTGTGGTAGAAGTGTGTATGTGGGGCAGAGAAGCTGGGATGATTTCTTAGCTTGGGTTGGAGGAGGGAAGAGACTGAATAGACGTGACATGATGTCTTATCACAAAAGCTGACATTTATTAAGTGTTTTTGCACAACAGGTGAGGGAGTGGATGTGGAGCTGAGATCCTGGGTGTGACTGCAGTTTGGGGTCATGGGCTCAGTGCTTTCTTATTGGAGCTGTGGACCTCCAAGGAGCAAGGGTGTCTGTGGTTTCAGCCTACCTGTGGCTGTAGGGCACCTCTGGTCTTCTTTTTCTCTTTACCGTTCCAGGCAGGGTGGTCCATGACACTTCTGAGAAAATGCAGGACAAAGCTGATATGGAAAAGAACCCTTGTCCTTCTGAATCCCAGTTTTGTTTTGGAATATGTGGTCTATGTGGAACTGGGCACTGAGGTCACTAAGCAGGCAGGCGGGGCAATCAGTAAGTCAGCACCAGGCTATTCAGGTCATGTTCTGTGTAGTTTTGGATGAGGGATATGAGGGGACAGTGGCTCTTATTAACACCAATAACCCTTCTGCACAAAAGGTGTCTAAGGTTTTCCTCCCTTCATAGCAGCAAGTGGAGATGCAGGGCACAGGGTGGAGGGCAAAGCATATCGCCAAGACAGACAGGAGCCGTCTCTTAGTTAACCATAAGCCATCAAGTTGACTTTCATAGACAATAATGAACAAAGAATCCTCCCTAGGAAACAACTTTCCACATTGGTGGGTCCAAAGGATTCCTGATGTTTTGCAGAGCAGACTGAGGCATTCTACCCAAGCGTAAGAGCATGTCAATGCAGAGGTGCAGAGGGTGTGGAAGAGGAACACTGTCGACTCCCAGAGAGATGCAGCAGGACTTGGACCATGCATAGAGAAATCTTGATTACCTTGTATCAAGGAGGAAGAACTGGGCCCTGGATCAGATCCTTCTGAGTCTATGGTTCACCTCATGGTTAGATTGATGTTGGGTGAGCTGCAGGGAGAAGCCACTCTGGGCCGTGGGGGTTCATTTATTTGCAAGCAGTCCTGTTGTGTTCATAAAGTTTCCAGTCGCTGTACCTCAGAGGGTGCTCTGATAGAAATATTTAGACCCAACCTGGAAATGGCAACTGTAATTTTGAGGTCTCAAAAAAAAAAAAAAAAGGCAGTGAGTCTGTTGGAGTAAACTGTATATTACTTTTTTTTTTTTTTTTGAGATGGCATCTTGCTCTGTTGCATAGGCTGGAGTGCAGTGGCACAGTCTCGGCTCACTGCAACCTCTGCCTCCCGGGTTCAAGGGGTTCTCCTGACTCAGTCTCCTGAATAGCTGGGACTATGGGTGCATGCCACCACACCCAAGCTAATTTTTTTTGTGTTTTAGTAGAGACGGGGTTTTACCATGTTGATCAGGCTGGTCTCAATCTCCTGACCTCATGATCCGCCCATCTCGGCCTCCCAAAGTGCTGAGACTACAGGCGTGAGCCACCATGCTAGGCCAATGGTATGCTACCTTTAATAAAAGGAGAGCTATGGAAGCTCAAGATGACGACCTTTGGCCCTGACAGTTGTTTTGATCTCCAGGTTGAACTGCATATTGCATTATGGGTGGGTAGGAAGCACCGCTGTGGACCCTGAGCTGACACTCAAGTGTACGTGGGAACTTCATTTCGGAAAAAATCCTTGATAGTAACAGATGCTACTGCAGTGGCAAAGCCCTGAACCAGAAGATCTTCACTTTGTGTGATCTTGAAATCATCACTTGAGCCTGCTTCCTTATCCAAATTCAGTGTGGATGCGTCTTTGTTCCCTTGAAGACCAGGGACAATGAACGGTGGATGCCGTTTAGTAGCCAGAAGGCTAAAGGACATAGGGCTATTTTATGATAAAACTTGCCAAAATAAATTGGCTTCTTGCTCATTAGAAAGACTTTGAAAATGGAGCTGCTGTCAGTGGGAGCGTTGTGGTAAATAAATAACGCTCACACCCGAGTGTGGTGAGAGCCCTGTGTGTTTTCCCAAACTCCATACTTTTCATTTACTTTCCCCCCATTTGGTGTTAATTGGACTGCATTTGCAAAAGTTGTTATGACCTGTTATCCTGTATCCTTGGCCGAAAAGACACTTGAGAGACTCCAGAGAAAAAGAAGATCAGGACCGATCTGATTATTATTTTTTTAATATTCATAAAACTGAAGGCAAAATAGTCCAATTTTAACCAAGAAAGGAATTTAAAATAGGACTTTCTTTTTTAGGACCAATAGTGATATTTTTATCATGGAGCCCATTGTCTTAAACAATGGTGTCAGAATGCTTGTTGGAGCAACAAGCGT
This sequence comes from Cacajao melanocephalus, assembly GCA_963573385.1. Lineage (NCBI taxonomy): Eukaryota > Metazoa > Chordata > Mammalia > Primates > Pitheciidae > Cacajao > Cacajao melanocephalus. Next base: position 115,424 of record CAUYLG010030617.1, read on the forward strand.
GCTTTCCCTATACATGTGTATCTATTCCATGTGGAAATTACAGATGTGTGTAAATATTAGCCTATACCTACATTTTTAAGAAAGTTTAATTTTTTTTCTTAAGTTTTAGATAAAAACAAATATAAATAGAAGCCCCAATATGTCTAAATCATTTTAGGTACCCCAATGAGCTCCTTCCTTCCCTTCCCTCCCCCTCACTTCCCTCCTCTCTTCTTTCTTCCTTCCTTCCTTCCCTCCTCCTCTTCCTCTTCCTACCTTCCTTCCCTCCTCCTCCTCTTCCTTCCTTCCTTCCCTCCTCCTCCCTTTCCTTCCTTCCTACCTTTCTTCCCTCCCTCCTCCTTCTTCCTTCCTTCCTTCCTTACTTCCTTTCTCTTTCTTTCTTTTCTTTCTCTCTTTCTTTTCTTCTTTCCCTTTCTTTCTTTCTTTCTTTCTCTCTCTCTCTTTCTCTCTCTCTTTCTCTTTCTTTCTTTCTTTCTTTTTCTTTCTTTTCTTTCTATCTCTTTCCTTCTCTCCCTCCCTTCTTTCTTTCCTTCTTTCCTTCTTTCCTTCTTTCCTTCTTTCCTTCTTTCCTTCTTTCCTTCCTTCCTTCCTTCCTTCCTTCCTTCCTTCCTTCCTTCCCTCCTTCCTTCCCTCCTTCCTTCCTTCTCAGTGTACCTATTTGAAGAGGAGGAAGCAGCTGCTGCTGGTTATTTTGAGAAAAATGCTAATATTCTTCGGTAGCATCATTTAACATTTTTAAAAAGTATCAAGTTAGCTTTAAAAATGTGGTTTGGTTGAAAAGGTTACATTTGTTTCATGCTTTTATAACAGCCAGTGTGAGCAAGACAGCAGTTGGGAGAAGGAATGATTTGTTTCCCTGTGTGGTGTGTTGATTATCACATCTTACTACATTATATTTGGAGATAAAAAATCACTCAGGAGGGCAGCAGCAGGACTCCGCTCACCTCATCCCTCACAGGTGCCCTCGGAGGCACGCTTTATCTTCGGCTCCTGCTGGCTTAGTCGTATCTGCCTATGCGTCAGCTGATTGGACCCATGTTCAGAATATGGATGCAGTGGGGAGGGACTGGGAAGACTCCTTACCCCAGAACGTGTGACAAACTAGAACGAGATATTTTAGCAAGAAGGACTCTTATGGCCTTTTAGAGCAAATGTCCATTGCTGGGACCTTGCACACATTCATGCCCATTTATCAGTCACTATGGATGGTCCCTGACTCCCTGTGGGTGCAGTTGGGATTTTTGACTTAAGTCAAAATAGAAACTGTTCAATAGAAACTGTACTTTGAATTTTGATTCATAATACTTTTTTTTTTTCTTTTTTGAGTTGGAGTCTTACTCTGTTGCCCAAGCTGGAGTGCAGTGGGTGTGATCTCGGCTCACTGCAACCTCTGCCTCCCAGATTCAAGCGATTCTCCTGCCTCAGCCTCCCGAGTAGCTGGGATTTTAGGTGCCCGCCACCACACCCAGCTAATTTTGTATTTTTAGTAGAGATGGGTTTTCACTGTGTTGGCGGTCTGGTCTCCAACTGCTGACCTACCTCAGCCTCCCAAAGTGCTGGAATTATAAGCATGAGCCACCAGCTCTGGCCTCATAATTTTTTATAACAATATTATTATATGTTACATTGCATTATAAATATATGTAAATATAAGCTATATTTTTATATTTGGCCTGGGCATGATGGCTCATGCCTGTAATCCCAGCACTTTGGGGGCCAAGGTGGGCAGATCGCTTGAGCCCAGGAGTTTGAAACCACCCTAGGTAACACGGCAAAACCCCATCTCTACAAGAAATACAAAAATTTGCTTGGTGTGTTGGCAGTGCCTGTAATTCCAGCTACTTGGGAGGCTGATATGGGAGAATCACCTGAGTGTGGGGAGGTCAACGCTGCAGTGAGATGAGAATGCACCACTGCACTCCAGCTTGAGCAACAGTGTAGGACCCTGTCTCAAAAAAAGAAAAAAAATATTCCCCAAAACCCATCATCATAAAAGCGGCTTTGTTTTAGTTCATTTTGCCTAACTATAGGCTAATGTAAATTTTCTGAGCTCACTTAAGTTTGACTAGGCTAAACTATTAAGCTCAGTAGGTTAAGTGTGCTACATGCATTTTCAGCTTATGATATTTTTCAGCATATCATGGTCTTATCTGGACATAACCTCATTGTAGGTTGAGGACCATCTATATTTTAGGAACTTCTCTTCTATGCCTGGCTCTGGGATGGATGCTGTAGACATCCATTTGTAAACAAATGAGACATGGTCCTGTCCTCAAAGCACTCATAGTCTAGGGAGGGAAGCAGGCATGGGGACAGATAACCAGACAAATTTAGTAGCCAGTAGGGTAGAGGTGAGAAGAGGATGCTATGGGAATTCAGAAGCGGTATCTTCTTATCGAAGGTTCGGACTGTGGGGGTGAGTCATTCATTTCTTCAATCTCTGTTGAGACCCTAAAATTTATGAATGTGCTGGTGAATCTGAGGTGTTAAAAATAGACGTGGCTGTTCCTTAGGTTCAAGTTCAAAATAAATTATTAGGTCTCTCTTTTCTCTCCCTGCCCTTTCTCTGACATATAGACATATACACACAGCCACAGTCAGAGACATACATACACTCACTGCACATTCACAGACGCATGCACAATAGTTAAGGGCTCTGTACTCTTTTCAATCTGTAAAGGTGTGTGTGCATGCATGCGTGCGCCTGTCTGCAGTCAAGACAGTCTTTCAGGATCAGGGGCAGGGCTGTCTCCGTGGAGGAAGGACCAAACAGTATTCAACTAAGAGGAGGTGGAGATCAAGAGTTCTGTTTATCCAGGAAGCGCCACCACTCTGGAGGTCCTAATGTGGTTTACAGAGTGTGAACCCTGGGGGCAGAGACGAAGGGAAGTGCAGGAGCTTTGGGCTGTGGGCTAGGGAGGCATCATTCTCTACATGACGGGGGAGCTGCGATGAGCACTAAGGGCAGCTGGAGTGTGGCTGGATCCCATCCTTGAGTTGAAACCCTCACGTGGCAGCAACTCATCTGCCTCTGCTCTGAGCTGGACTTCATTGACCTGCCTCCTCTAGTATAGAATTTTGCTTCAGATATCTCCTTTTTGTATTTATTTATTTATTTATTTTTGAGACAGGGTCTCTGTCAGCCAGGCTGGAGTGCAGTGACACGATCACAGCTCACTGTAGTCTTGACCTATCAGGCTCAAGCAATGCCCCCTGCCTGAGCCTCTCAAGAAGCTGGAACTACAGTGGCCCATCACCATGCCTGGCTAATGATCTTATTTCTATAGAGACGGGGTCTCCCTGTATTGCCCAGGCTGGTCTTGATCTCCTGAGCTCAAGTGATCCTCCCACCTCGGCCTCCCAAAGTGCTGGGATTACAGGCATCAGCCACCGCCGCCAGCCAGACATCTCCTTTTTGATGCTGCAGCCTGAAAAGCTGGGTCTTGATTAAAGAAATTGTAAACAGAGTTTACAAAGGGAGGGTCTCTCCTGCGTGTGCGTGAGAACTGGATTGGGATTGGGTTGGGGATGGTGTGACTGGTGGGCATTCCCTTGACCTCGGCAGCATCCACAGCACATGCTGCTCAGAAAGATGGCCTGTGACCTGATCGCCTTGGAATGTCTGGAGGGTTGGGAACTGAGAGGGGGTGGTGCTCGGCCAGCCCTTCCTTTTCTTTCCCCTCATACCCCAGCTCTCTCCTCTCCCTCCCTAGGACATCCAGTGCTTCTCCAGTCTGAGCCTGGGACCTGGTTCCTCCTGCCTAAGCCGCCTCATGGATCAGAATGCCAGAGCACAGAAAGACCGGGGGCTCCTAGACTTGAGCTGGAAATTATAAGACCGTTGATTCCAACATGGAAGCAGAAGGACAAAGAGGAAGTAAACAGAAAACAAGGGAGAGAAAATCAAAGGGGAAAAAATATTAGAAAAAATAGTGGGGCAAATAGTGCTTCATATGTGGAGAGGCCATAGCTGCTGGTGTTGACCAGCAAAGCAAGAGAGAATATGAAGCAGTTTCATAAGTTGTTCTGGTGATATGAAAGCGATTCCAATTATAGCAATTTATAAAAATCAGTGTTTATATTTGCATACCGCTTTGGTGCAGTCTGAGGGTGGGGTTTGCAAAGCTCATTTTAAACCGGGAAAATTAAGGCTCAGATGCTGCCTGATAATCTGGGTTCATTCTGCTAGGAGTGGAAAGTTGGCCTTGGACAATCAAGGGCACAGTGGCCTACAGCTTGTGTCCAGGAGTTATCTGTGCTAAAGAGAATGAGAGTCCCGTGGGAGGGAGCCATGCAAATTTGGAAGAACGAAATCTTCAAGAAAGAAATGGACCTGAAAATGGGTTGGTGAAACTCTGGCATTCTAAGATCTTGGGCAAAACTCTCTTATGTCTCATTTCCCCAGTGGCAAAACAGGTCACCGGGCGCAGAGAGATTGAAGGCTACCTGAGAGCGAGGGAGGAGAGCTTATGGAAATTGGCTTTTTCCTCCTCTTCTTCCTGCTCAGGTACACAGCTAATTCTGAGACGACAACGTTTCTTTATTCCTCTTCTCTTGCTCTGCAAACAATTTTCTGCTTCCAAATGTAACTCTGGTTAAAAACTACAGACATTCAGGTGCAATTGTAGACAGGTTTGTGGTATAAGTCAAGTTCATACATATTTGCCTATTAAGACAGGACCCTTAAATCTCCAAGCTGGGGGGGAAGGAAGTTAAGTCTTTAAATGCACATGTACAAACTTCCCTGTATAACTGAGATTTTCTGTAGCTCTGGCTTTTATTTATGGATTTATGCAGTTCACTTCGACAAGGGGGATTATTTTTCTCTCTGCCGACTCCAGCTGATTGATTCAATGCGCCTGCTCACTTTCAGATACGGCTGCAGAAGCTGTGGCATAACTTTGTGTCTATATTTAAAATTGGGAATACAAAATGGGTTTAAACTTGAATATTTCATCGAGACATTATGTTTTATAAGTAATTTATTTGGGAAATACAGGCCTCTGCCTGGGCAGTGTAGATTTTGAGTGACTTGATGCTCAGAGTTACTTTTGAATATTAATATCATTTGGGCCATACATACTCTGAGATTTCATATAACCTTATCACTGATAGATACTTAAATAGCCATGAAGGGGATAAAGCAAACACTTTCCTCAACATTTATATCAGGATATTGGCTTTCCATGTGATGACTTTAACTAATATCATCTCAGGCAAGGAAAACAGCAACATTTACAATGAAGACAACTCTGTTAATCACAAAAGATGTTGGATGCAACACTTAATCATTTTTAGGACCATGGAAGTTACGTGTGCAGAGTAAATGTAGATTTTTCTTTTCTTACCAGCTCACACAATAAATATTTCCTCGATTTCTTAAAGATGGAAGCTTCAGAAGTCTGGTTTAGCAAAGACTTAGCCATGGCCAATTCTCATCAATACATCCTGTTTAGAGGGTGAAGCTCATCAAGTTCTGGAAAAAAAAAAAAAGTCTGGGCGTGTGGCTTACGTCTGCAATCCCAGCTACTTGGGAGGCTGAGGTGGGAGCATTGCTTGAACTTGGGAGGTGGAAGTTGCAGTGAGCCGAGATCATACCCTTGCACTCCAGCCTGGGTGGCAGAGTGAGAGTCTGTCTCAAAAAGAAAAAAGCCTGAGGATTGATGGACTGGATGGAGTAAGGGAATTGGTTTCAATTAGAGATTTGACATTCTGGGATCACTTCCTTTCCCTGAGGATCAATTTCCCCTCCTATAACCTTTGAACACTTTCTAATTGTCAACTGGAAGATGACTTCCATTTTAAATGAGAGAGGGAGCCTGGCCTGAGGGTGGGGAAGGGTGACAACAATGGATATTGTATAGATTGAGTTGTGTCCCCCAGAAAGATACCTTAAAATCCTAACCCCTGGTACCTGTGAAGGTGCTTTTCTTTGAAATTAGGGTCTTTACAGATATAAGTAAGTTAAGAGGAGTCATACTGAATTAGAGGAGATTCTAATCGAATTTGACAGGTGCCCTCATAAAAAGAGGAGAGACGAAGACAGAGACACGAAAAGAAGGCAGTTCAGAGACTGAAGTGACACAGCCACAAGCCAAGGAATGGCTGAAGCTACCGGAACTTGAGGAGGCCAGGAAGGGTCCTGCCCTAGAAGTTTCAAGGGAGCATATTCCTCCCAACACCTTCACATCTAACTTCTGATCTTCAGAACTGTGAGAATAAATTTCTGTTGTTTTAAGCTGCCTTGTTACCACACTTTGACAGCTGCTCTAGAGATGAGTAGCATCATGGCTGGAACTCTGGAGAGATCAATCAAGGTTCTAGCTCTTGGACCCTCCCAGGCTATGTGACCACCAGATGAGTTACTTCATTTCTTTTAGCTTCTGTAAAGTGGGGATGATGTAACTATTTGCCTCAGAGGATTACATGCAGGTTAAATAAGCGATGTGTGTAAAGTGTTTAGCATGATAAATCACTGTGTGCATGTGTGTGACTGTGATCTTGTCGACAATGGGCATTTTATTCGCCAATGTTCAGAGTTACAACCCTGGTGGCAAATGCACAGTAGGAGACCAGTACAGACTGGTCTGAGTCAATACAAATTATTTCCATTCTATTTAAACAAGGTATTAATCTTTCAGTTCTCTGAAGTACCTGTATCTGCACCAGAAGTCCACTGTAGAGGAAGGAACACAGAATTGAAAAGTCTGAAACCTTAGATTCAAGCCGAATCTCCTCTGCGTTAGTAACTGTGTGACCCTGAGAAAGTTGCTTGATGTCTCTGATCTTTATTGGCCTCTGTCAAATGGCATTAATAATTAGGACCTCACAGGCTAGTGGCATAAATCAATGAGACAACAGTCATGAAGGGTTTATTAAATTGTCAGTTGTTCTTGTTACTGGAGCTTAGCATAATGTCCAGAGTTTTCTGCATAGAAAGGACTTAATCCAACCAATATCTGTTAAATAGAATTGCGTCAGTCTGGGTACCCCTGTATCTAATCACAATGGTTTTTATAGGGGTGTGATTTTCCTGACTATACCTATCTGTTCTGGTGAGGACATATTCATCTCAGTGGACCAATGATACAGGTTTTCCCTAGACATGAAGTGACTATATGAATTCCTGGTAAGAGGCCCTGAAAAGAATGGAGTTTCCTGAGCACCTTGGATGCCTGAAAAAAGGGGTGGGATTTCCAAACCTTTTCACTGGCTCACGTTCTGGATTAGCCTGGGAGGGAATATGGCGGCTTGGTGGCTGGGCCAGAAAGTGATTGAATGGAAATCTCAAAGCTCGTGTGAGCTGCGGAAGGCCGCCGGCCAGAACCTTCCCAGAGCAAAAAGCATTTCCTGTGCTTTTCTGGCCGTCTCCCCAGCCTGCCTCCTCCCAGGCTGCCCCACTAAGGCCCAAGATTGAGGCCATTTAGCTTCCGTAAATACCAGTTTCATCATTTTAATCTCCAAGAGATCATGCTTTTTGAGTAAAACAACTGAAGCAGAAATCTTGAAAACTTTAATTAAGATGGGCTAGCACTGCTCGCTTTGTTCAAGGCCAGATCCTCAAGGCAGGGAATCTCTGTGGCAATGTGAAGGGTGTGGGCGGCGGCTGATGCCTCTTTTGTCCGCCCTTGAGCTCTCCCTGTCTACACTGGCCACGGCAAGCCCAGGGCCTCCACGGCAGTGGGGAGCAGCCGCCCTGTCTGGCTATGCTCTGGGAATTGTTCAGGGGAGAATTGAAGGCTAACAAAAAGGCAGCATTCTGACACAGGTGGGGCTCAGCGCTGGCCCGCATCCTACCCACAGCCTGGAATTACCCAAACTGGCAGTTGACAACTGCACACAGTATCTATCATATCTCCCCAATAGAAGCTGACCTGGGTTTGGCCATAAAAAGGCTGTCAGGAGAGGAATCTTTTATGTGAGGATCCGAAAAATAAACTTAGGGCTGAACAATTATCACCCAGAATATATTCTTATTTTCTCCCATCCAGCAATTCCACAAGACAACCCTGGCTTGGGCTGCCATGGACTCCACCCAAGATTCATCTGTGGCAGCCGTCTTAAACAAGAGCCTCTGTGGATTTATCTTTCCCCTCATTCCAAATGGCCTCTAATTATTCTTTTCAAGCACAATTTTAACAACTTCTTTGCATGTGCATCTAACCATACGCTGTTGCACATGGATTTAGAAGTAAGCAAGATAAAATCTCAGAAAGCCAGGCTCCCAGAGGCTCTTGAAAAGATCTTTGTAGTTTATCCTTGTGCTTTTACAAACACTGGACTCCAGAATCTACATTGCCACACAGAGACTTCCTGACACTGACTGATATTTGATAAGTGCCTTCAACCTGGGGTCTCAGTATCTGTGTTCATGCCCATAGCCTGACCCTTGGCTGACTATGGATTCTAGTTCTCTGATCTCGCCTCTGTTCAATTGCACTTTTATCAGCTCTATCCCTGGGTTCTACCCAGAAATGCCTTCCCTGGCCACATCCACACCTGCCTCGTCTGCTAGGCTTGGCCACACCCTGGGCCGGGACTTCACGAGTCCCGAGTTCTTGATCTATAAAATGGCATTGATCTCATCTCCCTGCCACCCCACTGTTGCTCTGGGAGGATCACACTGAGAGGTGAGTAGTCAGTCCTGTGAGTTATTCCTCAAATGTGACCATCTGCTTCTGCCTGATACTCCTTTTTCTGCAGTTCTCTTTCCTTGGATCTGTGCATGACTTCCCCCTTCACGTCATCTGGGCTTAACCTTATTGACCCCCTGTCCCTAATATCCAAAGCTACACCCCTCCACTATCTCCTTAATGCACTTCCTCATTCACCATGACCGATTACTACCTGGAATTACACTACTTACTGATTTGTGTTCTTGTTTAGTGTATGTCTGCCCACCCCAGAATGCAAGTGCTAAGCGGACAGAGACCCTGACTGTCCGATCTTCACTGCATCTCCATCTCCTGCTCACTGCCTGCAATGGAGATGATGCTCAATAAACAGCTGCTGAATGCATAACTACGTGAACAAATGACCATAGTGACCACTGTGGCCTCTGTCCATGTTGGCCCTCATGCATACTGCTTACAGGGGTGGGGTCCAAAGCCGTCATGGAAAGCGAAGTTTGAACAAGGCAAAGACCTCTTGAAATCCCTTTGGAGGCCACCATGTTGAGGCTGATGGACCATCTCTCACCCTGTCCCCTCTAGTTTTCTCCAAAGGTGGAGCATTCTACTGCTTCTTTGATAGAAGATGAGAGGCAGAACTAGGCCGCGGTTTTGGATCCAGGTTGCATGAGAAATGCCCATTGTTAAGCACCAGAACCACAGCCTCCTTGGTAAGGTGTTCACACGTGTTGGAACTGGGACCTATTTAGTATAAGAAGCCACAACACCCAAGTCATGCACACCTTGGGATGTATTCTCTTTGAGTGGAATAATAGACAAAACCCCCCAGGCTATTTGATCTATCAACATTGTGATTAATTTCTCCTGCCCCTGAAGCCTCATGCTTATAGTAACTTTATACATGATGCCATACCCTTGTGCTTATTCTTAACACTTTACCTGTCCCATTCCCTTAGTTGTGGCTCAATCTGGTGAAGATGCTCTTGGAAGATGGCCTTAGTTCCTCCAATGACTCACCCCTATGCCTCAGTGCCCCTCCTCTTCAAGATGGGGGCATCCTTCCCTAGCATGTGAGCCTTGAGCATGGGGACATTCTAGCCTAGGTTTTGCTACACAACCAAAGTGAGTCATCCATCATCACTGACTTATTTAGAGTTATTTTTCTATATTTTTTTCCTCCTTCAAATTGCAACCTCTGCTAAAAAGACCCCCAGGCACAGAGACAATAACATTATTCATTAAAATATTTAAATCAGCTGCAGCAGCAGTAATGACCAAGATGAAACCTTAAAGCACAAATCGCCTGTAACAGAGGCACCTATTTTGCCAAAGGGGCTTGGATCCATCTGGATTTGGGGTGCTGGTGATGACTAAACTCTTGTCAATGGAAAGGATCTCCAATTAGCATGAGGTCCTGCATTTGCAGTCTGGGCTCATGATCCTTAAATGTTTCCCAAAGATCACCAATCCTGAGGCTTATAAGACCTTTGCTTTTAGTGCCAGAAATACAATTCTCATAATACGATAAAAACTGTTACTTAAGATAAAACTGATTTTTCACTCAGTTATCTGAAAAAAGCATCACAAATAACGGTTGTTTTAATTTTTTTTATCAAAAGATTAAATTTTGCTGTACCTCCTGAAAGCAAGTAATTCTCAGCTGATAGAATCTGGGATTAGAACAAAGACCCTGGTAAGTGATGTTTGAGAAGTAAATCCAACTGGAAACATGGAAATGTGAAAGCATTTTGGAAGTTAAAGAGCAAAATATTTAGTGAAAGCTAAAGATTGGGAGGTGGTTTTGTCAAAGAGTCAAGCACAAAGTTTCTGGGGGAAGAGAGGCCTGCCTGTGTCCTGTGTTCATGACCTTTGGTGGGCAGCTTAATGGCTTTGAGTCTCGGCATCTTCATCTACAACATGAGGCACTGCATTTACCCAGCCTGACTTTCCTCCAGCTTCTGAGTGGGGCTGACTATTGGGAGACGCTGCCGGAAGGTCAGAAGGTAGAGGAAGGAAAAGCCTGTGTGCTTTCCCCACTCTCCAGTGTCATTCCCGACAGTGCTCCTGCCCCCCTGTGTTTTCAGCTCTGACTGGGAAGTGTCTCTTGTGGCTCTAGCTCCCACCAGATGGCCTCTGCCTCTGGGTTCTGGTAACACCATCTCCTTTCTTGGTGGCAGTGGTTTTCAACTGTTACTAATTCCTAGATTCTCTCACTATTCTCTTATTTGGTTCCTCAGAAATTCCATGACCTGGCTGGGTGCAGTGGCTCATGCCTGTAATCCCAGCACTTTGGGAGGCTGAGGTGGGTGGATCATCTGAGGTCAGGAGTTCGAGACCAGCCTGACCAACATGGCGAAACCCCATCTCTACTAAAAATACAAAATTAGCTGGGTGTGGTAGCACGTGCCTATAATCTCAGCTACTCAGGAGGCTGAGGCAGATGAATTGCTTGAACCCAGGAGGTGGAGATGGTGCCACTGCACTCCAGCCTGGGCAACAAAAGCAAAACTCTGTCTCAAAAAAAGAAAGAAAAGAAAAGAAAAGAAAAGAAAAGAAAAGAAAAGAAAAGAAAGAAAAGATATTCCATGACCCTGTGTAACCAATTCCCAGTATGTGACTCCCTCCAGTTGAAGCACCTGGAGTAATTTCTGTCTTCCTGACTGGGTACTTCCTTCTAACTTCCTTTCTCTTCTTATCTCCTTCTCTTCCTTTCTTCCTCCCTTCTGTTTATTTATTTTTCTTCTCATTATTTAAATTGGTTATGGACCCTGATCAATATGATGGCCTTTCTTTTACTTGTATTTTAGATCAAATCTAATTTCCTAAATGAGGCTTTTCCTTTTGTCACCTTCAGGAGAAATAATTACTCCTTCCTCTTTACTGCTACATCTTCTGTTAAACCTCTTTCATAACGAAACATAAGGATCACATTTATTTAGTTATTTTTCTTTCTTTTCATCTGACTTCTTTACCAGACTGTTTCTTATTCATGTTTGTGTCCGTGGCTTCTGGCATGGAGTGGAAATTGCTTACGTTATTGAGTTAATTGAACTAATATTACCCAAATGATAACAGCAGGTGTTGCATTGAGCACTGAGGATGCAAAGGTGTCTCTAGACTCATCACAAGCACTGAGTTCCTCCAGGGTGCAGATTCTCAATTACCAGCCCTTGAATAGCTCCATTTCAGGCTTAACTTTGCCCTGTTCCCCTCCACCAGCTAGGCCTCCACCTGTGGATTTGGATTTTCTTTGTTTTCTTGGTGGAAGAAGATCAGGAATAAGAAAGGCTCCATCCTACATCTGCTCTGGCTGCCCACAGACTTACAATTTGAATTACCTCTTTCTGGGCTTAGCTTCTGATCTCCACATCTATATAATAAGGCGTGTGAGCTGAAGCAGGATGCTTTAACGGCAGTGCAAGGACTCTTAGGATGTTCTTGGGGGGCTTCGAGTAGCCTGTGCACATTGAGAGGTATGGAAAACTGGTTGGATGTGTAAGCATATACTCGTTTTCCTAGGGGGAAGGTCCACAGCTCTTAAAACAGCCCATTTCAGCCGTGCTATTTTGTGAGTCCGAGAGTCCTTGACCTTCACTGTGCAGGCCATGGGTGGCCAAGAGAGGCTGTGGGGTTAGGGGTAGCTCCAGTGAGGGAATACCTGCCTCCTTCAGAGGAACTCTTTATTCGATTCTGATGGAATCCAGGGAAGCACTTCAGGATATTATAATTGTTCCCCACCACCCCACTTTTAAAAAGCACTGTATAATTCATAAACTATCTGCCTAAATAAATGTTTATCTGAGCACTGGGCAAGAAGCCTGTGGTATCTCCATGGAAAACAAATTATTTCCTAACCTTTGATGAATTAGTATTTATGGGACTCAAACATGCCAACAAATCCATCCTCCTCTTTCCCTCTCCCTGCCCCTCCTTTTCCCTTGAGGAAAAATAAAAACAAATCTCTCCTTGTCCACCCAAGCCAGATCCTAAGAGACAAGGGTTCAGATTGTGGCAGCTTCAGTGTCTATGGGTAAAGTCCTCTGGAGGAAACCAAATCAGGTCAAACTTGCAAAGAAAATCCACAAGGTTCTCCACAGAGTCCGTGCGGTCAGATGGCTGCCCAGCTATCAGACCTGTGGGTTGTCTTTGAAAACTGCCTGCCATACAATCCATCCATCGAATGAGTCAAATGTCAAATTCCTTGACTTTACTTTTTTCCTCTACCTGCTCTCATTTGGAAGAAATAATTGGCATCATAAAATGTGTCTGATCCTTAATCATAGATAACTCAGGTAGTTGAGAAAGAGCAAAGAGTGGTTTCATTATAAAATGCAAGAGAATTACTTTGCTTGAATTTCCCAGGGTAGACACTGAGTCAGCAGAGCTCACATTGGCTTGGGGATCCTTAGGAAGCCGTTTTCCTCATACAGGTTCCAGAAGACCAGGAACAAATGGCACGGTTGTTGTATCTCAGGGTCAAGTCCAGAGGGGATGAAGGAAGAATCATTGGAAAAAGACTTGGTTTGGGCTTTTCTCCAGAGAGAAGACAGAAAGACACATTTTAAGGGGTGAACGCAGAGGGCAGCCCCTGGAAGCCCAAGGTGTATGCAGGCAGGGAGGGCCGTATTTCTCCTCAGCCTTGGAAAGGAGTGGGGGAACGCCATCAGGCAATTGATTAGGCTAGAAGTGAGGGGATCAGTACAGCAGATTTGGAGGCAGGTGGCAAAGCAGGAGACAGTGGTAGGCTCATGACGTTGGATTTACTGAAAGCTCCCCAACTCTGAGAATAAAGGGAGGTCTGATGGTGAGAAAAGGATGGTTAATTTGAGGCATTAGGTCAGGCTGGACATAATCTGGTGGACAGCTTTCTAGGTAATTCTGACCTCTCTGGAAGTCAAGGTCCCCATTTATAAGCTGATATACATAATCTCCATTTTCCTCCTACTCCTTAAAAAAAAAAAGTTTTGTAGTGAGACATGAGAGAGAATAGCCATCAAATCCTTAAGGAGATTTTCTGAATCCAAAGCAGTATTACTTATGACCTTCACAACCAGAAGAGCAAGAAGGAAGCTGGCTGCATGGACACATGCCCTTAACACTCTGCTCAGAGGCACTGGTGTCTGGCACCCACACCAGGACAGTCAGCACGTGCCCGACTTCTACGGTCAGATGGCCGTTGGGAGAAAAGCCTGTTTCTCTGATTCTGGAAGTCTCTCCTCCTTCCCCATCTCTTTCCCTTGAGTCAACTATGGTGGGAACGACTCCTCTCCGATGCCAAAAAAAAATGGTCACTAACTTTTTAATAGGGCAGCGCATATTCCATTTTCACTGCTTAACCAACTTACATTTTTAAGAAATAAAAATTTTAGGGGCAAAGTTAAAGGGGATGAATTCAGTTCCTCAAGCATTTACTCCCCTTAATATATACCTACTTGCTTTGCTGGCCTCATCTTATGCTTCTCATTTGTGTTCAAGTATTCATCTTAACAACAGCTCTGTGGAGACCTAATTCCCTTTGCCATGTTGAGGAAAGGCAATTATATGCTGTAAACATTCCATTTGCTATCAGTGCCTGGAGTATGTTCTGCCTAACCCTGAATCCTTAAAAGCATCTTAATTTGAAGTAATTCAGTGGACAAGATAGTTATTTTGGGGTCTACTCTTTGGGGGTTCGTGCTGACAGTGGTCCAAGCTTGCCCTTCACATGTCTGCCGGAGGCAGGCTGATGTGCCAAGGCTAGTCCAGAACCAATTCAAACACAAGTGCAGAAGCTAGAGCTTTCTTCTCTGCACAATGGCTTTGCTGTCAGCAATGCACCCTGACCTCTGATTCCAACGTGTTGCCTCAAAATACAAGGGGTGGTTTGGGGCATCAGGGAAGGATTTCTGGAGTCAGTTCTGGCTGACTTTAGTCCTTGTGGGATGCACAGAGTTTGGACAGGCAATGAGTAAGGAGAAGAGCTTTAATGTGAAAATCCCTAGTATGAACATGATTAGTAATCGATAACTAGCTGTGTTAGGAAACAAGTGGTGTAACTAGATTTGGCATTGTATGGTCCCCAACTGAGCCATCTCTTAGAGCTGTGCAGCCTGATTCTAGCCAGAACATACTGGTGATTGTCAAAACAGCACCAGGACCTAAGCAGGTATGCTTATTAACAACTGGTGGTAGTAGCTGGTCTGCAGAGGGCCCTGGGAGGACAGCGAGGGGAGGAGCTGGACCACTTAGACAGGCATCAGATTGAGAATTACCACACCTGGGCTCTGATATTACCCCTTTACCACCAACACAAGTCGCATGAGCTTAGTTGAACGCTTGGTCTCAGTTCCTCTCCTGGATCTCCTAGGTGGAAGTGGTTGTTCCTGATTTGGGTGTCCCACACTTGATGACAGGGACCCTTAATTGCTTGGCAGCAGAGTCTGGCTGCAAACTCTGAGGGCAGCAATGCTGCCCCATTTCCCTCTGTCTCAACCTCCTTGGCTGGCCCACTTCCCTTGGCTTCAACTACCTTAGGACACAGTGCTTGAACACAGGGATTGAGTGAAACTGAATGCCATCAAATGGAGGACTTGCCTGCCTGTCAGTAAATGCAGGCATTCTGACCCGACTCTCCCTGAGTCTAAGAAAAGTTGGGAAGCTGGTTTGTATCACCATGGTGAGGGGGTTGTGGGGTAGGGGGGTGCTGACTCTGACATCTGAGAGGTGACATCTCAGCCCTGCCTCTGTGCTTTCCCTGACACGATTATTAGCCCCACCCTCGCTCTCCTGAATCACACAGCAGATCTGATATACCCTGCGGAATACAAAGACGTGAACTGTCATGCAAATGACATAAAATCATCATCTTGACCTGATTTCTCCCTCTAGAACACTGTGCAAATGCAAATTCGCCAGCACCCTTCCCCATATGTGATGCAAACAATGTTTTTTTTTTTTTTTCCCATCTGGAAATTATTCCCTCTGATTGAGAGGTTCGAGTCCCTTCTGCTTGTAATAATATTATTATTTATAATTTATGTTCTTAATTTTTATAAATAGTGCTCAGTCACCATGGCAACAGAATCTTCACAAATCATTAAATTAAATAATGAGTAGTCATGATGCTTTGCACTTATGTTCATTTTCTTATTAAAAAAATAGATCTCCAAGTTTTTAAAAAGTCCTAATTAATTGGGCCCTTCAACCAGTATTTTCTGAAGGTGAGTAATGAGGTAAATGCCTTTTATTTTTCTGCTGCTTCTCTCTTGGAGTCAGGAGATTTCAGGGTTGGAGGGACCTCAAAGGTCATCTGGCAAAATATTTCTCAGAATGGGGGCCCCAAATTCCTACTTAGGGTCACCAGGGTTCTTGTTATCAGAAAAGTCAGCTCCAAAGCCTACCCCAGACCTACTGAAATAACATCTCTAGGAGCTGGAACCCAAGAGTATAGGCATTTAACCAGCTTACCTGGGGAGTCTTTGGCATGGTAAACTGTCACTCAGGCTACATTACCAATGTGTGGCCTGCTTTGGGATGCAATACCTCTAGTGCCGGGTTTCTCCATTTCAGCACTAATGAAATTCAGGGCCTGCCAGTCCTTTCTTGTGGGCTGTCCTGTGTACCATAGGCTTTTGAGCAGCATCCTTGACCTCTGCCCACTAGAAGCCAGTAGTAACCTCCCAACCCCCAGTGTTTTAATTAAACGTGGCTCCAGACATTGGCAAAAATCCTCTGGTTATGTGTGTGTGTGTGTGTGTGTGTGTGTGTGTGTGTGTGGTGGGAGGCGGGGGGTGGGAAAATTGCCCCAGCTGAGAGAGCTTCTGCCGTAGACGTAGAGCGCTCATTCTAGACTGGGGAAGCATGGCCTTCTTGTTTCATTTTACTGTTTTTTTTTTTTTTTTTGACAGTTCCATGAGGAATTTCTCCTGCATGTTGCACTAAAACTTGACTGTGTATGAATCCTCTTGGCAGGATAGGGTAACTGGTAGGTTGCATTCACTCTGTCTCATCTAGCACAACCTTTTCAATCAGAAGCCTATGACGTGAGGCCCTTTGAGCCGCTCCTCAGGATGAAATTTGGTCCTTCTTTCCACTGTCCTTCCTAAGACTTGAGTTTGAATTCTCTCTCTAATGGTTTTGATAATGCCTCTCTAAATCAGAAACTTTGTTTTCGGTCTCCATCTTGAAGATCAGTGCCCAGATATAGGTGCAGCCATTCTCGAATGGCATTTGCTGCGCCCTTGTTATTTGCAAGGTCTACCTCTGCCTGGTGCTGGGAAGACAGAGATGAACCTACTGAAGGGGACATAAACTCAAAGTCGATGTGTTTCTACAAGCAGGATGTAGTCTAATGGTGGATGCAAGAAGAGAAGCCAAGATAATTCCAAGGCCATCCTTGGAGGTGGTGATATAAAGGACAGCTGAAGGAGGCCTTCACCCTGCCTGTGGGAATGGGTGGTGCGGCCAGCGAAGGAGGAGAGACTATGTCTAGCTCACTCTGGAAGACAGAGAACGCAGCTGGCAGGTTCAGGGATAGCCTGAACAGGGACCCAGGGTGTGCCAAGGTGGGCCATATTTCAGGAAGACCAAATGTGAGGTGTGATGAGAGCCCACTAGGCCCAGGTGCCATGTGAGCGCATGCCTGAGGCTGAGAGGGCCTGGGCTTCTGGGAAGCGGCTTGTCCACAAACTTTGGAGACCTCATGAAACCAGAGGAATAACCAGCCTCGGGGCCATTCGGAAGCCACAACCAACGCTTTTCCAAAGCAGATGTCAGATGTTCATAGGTACCACCTAATGCAGGGATGGCAAATGCTAGCCTTGTGGAAACCTGCTGCCAGTCTCCTTCAGCTCCAAAACAATGCCCTGCTTGCCTCTCTGGTTTATAGAGAGGTTGCTGGTCAAAGAAGAAAGACTGCTCCCTGTAATTGTTGGGGAGACTCGGTTTAAAATAGCAGAGCCAAAAACTAGTTCCCAGACCTGGAATGCATTGCTTCTCTGAGATTCATTTTGGGTTTTTTTGACATGAGCAGTGAAGAAAAATAAGACTCACTGCTATGGGTTGAATTGTGTCCCCTCAAAGTTCATATGTTGAAGCCCTAAGCCCCGGGACCTCAGAATGGAATCTTATTGGAAAATGGGGTCCTTACAGATGTGCTGAGTTAAGACAAAGTCACACTGGAGTAGGGGGAGCCCTAATCTAAAATGGCTTGCATCCTAATCAAAAGAGGGAAAGAAGACACAGAGACATGCACACAAAGAGAACACCATGTGAAGATGAAGACAGAGATCACGTGATGCTTCTACAAGTCAAGAAACGACAGAGATGGTTGGCAGCCAGCAGAAGTCAGGAGGAAGGTGGGAAACATCTGCTCGCTCACAGCTTCAGAAGGACCCACCCTACCAACACCAGGACCTCAGACTTCCAGGCTCCAGAACTGTCCTAGAATCAGTTTCTGTTGTCGAAGACATCTTAGTACTCTTGTTAGGTATCTGTGTTATTTGTTCCACATGGTCCTAGAAAACTAACACAGCCACCTTATTGCATTGTGTGAAAATAAGATGGAATAGCAGGAAAGCCAGAAGATGGATCGCTTGGCACTTGGAACAGGGACTGCCATGTGAGACCAAGTTACCATTAGAAGAAAGAAGCTGGTTTTGGAAGGGAGCATGTGAGAGCCACTGGAGCCCAGTGGGAAGGATGGGACGAAGGAGGGCAGACAGCAAAGAATGTGGAACCACAGCAAGAGGCTGACCTAAAGGCTGCAGAGAAGCCCTGAAAGAAATGTAGCTCATGCAGGGAGCTGAGCCTATGCCTGTGTTTTAATGAAGTGAGTGATGGACCTGGGGTCACAAGAACAGCTCTCATCCTTAAGCACCGACTAGGTTCCAGGGGCCATGTCTGGTGTTTAACAGATGCTGTCTCTCAACTTGAGTCTTTCAAAGTAAATGGAATTTCCTCCATTTTCCAGGGGTTTGCTGAAGTTCCCAGGGATGCCAGTTAGCCCAGTCTTCCCAGGTAGCAAGGAACCTGTGTTATCCATGCACAGCATCTGGGTCTAGACAGACGCCTGGCTAGTGGGATCTTGACT
The DNA here is from genome assembly GCA_963573385.1 of Cacajao melanocephalus. NCBI lineage: Eukaryota > Metazoa > Chordata > Mammalia > Primates > Pitheciidae > Cacajao > Cacajao melanocephalus. The sequence goes on from CAUYLG010030617.1 coordinate 134,123, forward strand.
GTTGGTTAAAATAAAAAAGTAGAGGGACTTGGATTCAAACCTAGGACCTTCTAGTCCAGAGCTCACCCTTTTTTCTTTTCCTCTTTACTGCCCAATTTAACAGACAGCTTATCTAGCAGGACAGCGAGGGCCCTGAGCCAGCCGCAGACTGTCTAGACCCTCAGCTGCCCCATCTGTAAATTAGAAGTAATAAAATGCATTCCAAAGTCTCTTTACTTAGGAGTAAATGAGCTATTTTAAGTGAGCAGGCTTTGCAAACTGTAAATTGCCACATAAACATGAGGAAATGAAATGACAACTGAAACTGTCCACCAACACTTTGCCTTCACCCAGGTGCTCTTGTTTTGAACACAGCCTTCTGCGGCTAATGCGTAATTTACTCCCAGAAAATCCACACTGTGTCCCTGAGCAGCTTCACCCGGAGCCAGACACTCAATTAATAAGTCCCCATTACCCTGCAAAATACACCAAACAGACAAAAAGCCATTTTCTAGTACCTAAACAACAGGATTTTTGACTTAAAACACAACGCCAGCCTAATTAACTAATTAGACAGCAAAATAAATAATTATCCAGTGTATCAGCAAGAGGAAGAGAGATGCATTAAAAGGTTACTCGGATTCGGTCTCCTCTGGAAAGGGATGGAGACAGCTTCACCAGGAACTGGAGAGTTTTATTTGTGGGTTTCAGTCAGAGACTTCTCCCGGGCTGCTTGGTAATTACGCCCGTCTCCTGGTAATGGGTAATGGCAGAGGCTGGGCATGCAGACTTTCTGGATGATGAGCAGTCCTGTCTCTCTTTCTCTGCATTTCCCCTGCATTTCAACGCCAGCCTGTTTCCCAATTCCTCTTGGAACAAACTTATCAGAGCTGTAACATCTACAAGTTGAAGAAGATGGTGCTGTTTATCAAGTGAGCCCTACACACGCACTCAGACGACAGGTTTCCGTCCCTTCCTTTGTAATCCTCAAGCAAATTGCTTTTATGTCATTGCAACTCTGAGTTCTCAGGCACATGATCTGGGGAAAGGGCCTATTTCTAACAGAAACAATTGATACAGGATATCCAGGTTCATTTTAAATTTTTTTTGGAAGAGATGAAATTATTTTATCGGATCAAATAAACTAAAAAAATAGAAAGACATACAAATTATTTAGTTGTAATTTTAAGGAATACCACAAAATAAAGTTGAATTTTAGTAGAAACTTATGATTACAGGTTACTGTTTGGTAGCTTACTGATTACTATTTGAACTAAGCAGTACGAACTACAAATTAAGTTTTTTAGTTTTTCAGATTAAATTCCTAGGCATGCTATCTTGCTAACACTGAAATAAATTTATTTCTTAAAAATTATTATTTTACTGGATTATGTCAGAAATAGGAATGTGTTCTTGAGGAAGGACAAGTTTCTTCTCGGGCTGGTGACAAAATCATGTGTACACCAAACCCCAGGGACACACAGTTTACCTATGTAACAAACTTGCACATGTACCACCTGAACCTAAAAAAGAAGTTGGAAGAGAAAAAGAAATAAAGAAAAACATTATTCTGGAACAAAAAGAATTAAATAAATGAATGCACATCACGTTTTTAGTGCAGCACTCAATACCTATTGGGCCTTCAACAAATAGTACTTTGAAAAAAAAGACACTCTTTTTTTTTTTTTTTGAAACAGTCTCATTTTTTCACCCTGGTTGATGTGCAGTGGCATGATCTTGGCTTACTGCAACCTCTGCCGCCTGAGTTCAAGTGCCTCTCCTGCCTCAGCCTCCCAAGTAGCTGGGATTACAAGCAAGTGCCACCTTGCCCAGCTAATTTTTTTTTTTTTTTTTTTTTTTGGTAGAAATGGGGTTTCACCATGTTGGCCAGACTGATCTCGACCTCCTGACCTCAGGTGATCCACCTGCCTCGGCTTCCCAAAGTGCTGGGATTACAGGCGTGAGCCACTGGGCCCAGCCAAGACTTTTCTTTTAAACAATATCTGCTTATGCCTACTAAAGCTATATGATGGGAACTTGAGTCTCTTCCCCCTCTGTGGATGTTCATGACCACAGCCCCCTCTGCATAGGAGGCAGTGCACTATCCTTAACTACAAAGGAACAAACAAGATGCCTCCAGTCCACCTTGGTGAATACTGATCCTGGTCCCTTTCTTCTTTCAGGGGTCACAGTGGCTCAGACAATTCTACCACGTGAAAGCAGGGATGACTATCATGGCATGAAAAAGCAGCACTATGGAAGCTTATTTTTCTGGTTGTCTTTTCTTTGAGCTCATTTAGAACTTTGAACGTGTGGAAGTAGCTGGAGTCTAGCACATCCTAATCGGTTTTCTTTGCCTCCCTGAAAAGTCCCGTGTACCTTCTCATCACTCATTTATTAATTTGAGAAAAGTAGGGTGATGAGAAGCAAGCATTAAGCCATGTGGCAGGTGATATGACACACGCTGCCTGCTGGTTCTTCCCAGCACCCCTTGATGTACATGCTCTGGGCAGAGACGGTATATTGTGCCTAATGGATGCTGTCCCCATCTTCAGGGGAATGGATTTGATGATACTTAGCAAATGAAATCCAAATTTTAAAGATGTCCCAAATGAAGGAACTGATCTCACCTTCCAAAGATTAAGATTCCAAATCTCAAAGTGTAACTAGCATTTGGTTGGAAAGATGATTCTGGACACGGGGCTTATGTATATAATGATACCATCACGCTTGCAAAGAAGAGAAACGCCGTGAGCTGAGGCCTATGCCTGTGATTTAATGAACCGATGGAGCTAGGGTGAAAACAAGAACAGCACCTATCCTTAAGCACCTACTAGGTTCCCGATGCCATGCTTGGTGCTTGTCAACATCTGTTAAGCATCAAGTGAACAAGCGAAGCAATTCACTTGTTCATAAAAGGACTTTATACGTCTCACTCGTATCTTGAAGAAGGAATTCCTTCTTTCTCATTCTCTTTTCTCTGCAGTCACTTTGTACACACTGAGAATCTAACAGTAAACAACTCCATTCTTTTTTTTTTTTTTTTGAGATGGAGTTTTGCTCTTGTTGCCCACACTGGAGTGCAATGGTGCGATCTTGACTCACCGCAACCTCTGCCTCCTGGGTTCAAGCGATTCTCCTGCCTCAGCCTCCCTAGTAGCTGGGATTACAGGTGTGTGCCACCATGTGCAGCTAATTTTGTATTTTCGGTAGACACAGGGTTTCTTTTCTCCATGTTGGTCAGGCTGGTCTTGAACTCCTGACCTCAGGTGATCCGCCAGCCTCAGCCTCCCAAAGTGCTGGGATTACAGGCATGAGCCACCGTGCCCGGCCCCATTCTTTTCCTTGGGAACTTTACATTCTTGTAAGGGAGGCAGACATTATCCCAGTTATGCAATCAGTTATTTAATTAAAGGGGTGATTGATGGTACAAAGAATAAATCCGAGAACTTCAATAGTATGTCACAGAGACATCCTGAGTTAGTGTGGTGGTGAAGGAAGCGGCCTTTGAACTGAAATCTGAGAAAGTCAAGAGAGAGGTAAGTAGGAGTCAGCTTTTGCAGAGAGTGGTGGCTGAGATTTTTACCTTCAGATCAACAGGGAGCCATGGACATATTGAATGTAGAGCAGAGTCTTGATTAAACTTCAATGGTCATGATGGCTGCTCTGTGGAGAATGCGTTGGAAGTGGTCAAGATTATATGAACAGAGAAAAGATATACAGCTTGGAGGTGCCAGACAAAAGGGGACAGGAACCAGATTTGCCCAGGTGGTAGTGGTCCTGGAGAGAAGCTGATTGGTATCAGAGATCCACAGGCAGAAATCCACAGGGGTTTTCAAGTGATTAGATTGGGTGGGAAGTGAGGGACGGAAATGGCTAAATCTGCATCCTGAGGTTCAACTTCTACCATTAAATGAATAGCCATGCAAAGTCACAGAAATAGTTGGTGGAGAACCTCATGCAACTTATCAGAGGGCCTCATTCTGTGAACTATAAGACAATTCATGGGACGCATCCTCTGTCCCCCAAGTGAGGATATATCACATAGAAATGGGGGACGCTTCATGCCCATCAAGGGCAGGGCTGATGCAATTCACTAGTGCTGGGGCAGAAAACTCAAAGCTAAGGACAGTGAGGAACCTTGAGGTTGGAGACCCAAGCGCACAGAGACCAGGTGGGCTGCAGGGGACTTGTGGAGCCCAGGCAGGTGCAGTAGGAGCTGGCTAGAAGTTGCACAGCTGTGTACAGAGACAGACAGTATGGCAGGACCTAAGGATGGGCCCTGAAGAGAGGCAAAGCTGGGTTTCAATCCTGGATCTGGCAACCAGGTCAGTGGCCTTGGGCAGGCATCTCAACATATTTGAGTTTCCCATCTGTGTTAGCCCATTCTTATGCTGCTAATAAAGACATACCCAAGACTGGGTAATTTTTAAAGGAGGGAGGTTTAATTGACTCACAGTTCAGCAAGGGTGGAGAGGCCTCAATCGTGGCAGAAGGCAAGAAGAAGCAAAGTCACAACTTACATGGCAACAGGCAAGAGAGTGTGTGTAGGGCAATTTCCCTTTATAAAACCACCAAGTCTTGTGAGACTTATTCACTACCATGAGAACAGCACACGAAAGACCTGCCCTGCCCCTGTGATTCAATTACCTCTCACTAGGTCCCTCCCACAACACGTGGAGATTATGGACGCTACAATTCAAGATGAGATTTGAGTGGGGACACAACCAAATCATATCATCATCTGTGGAAGCGATTTAACCTTAGCATTGACCTTAAAGCAGAGACTGGATAAGATGATGGAGAAAAGAACCAAACACAATAACTCACAGATGATGGTTGTTCAGTGAACCTGCTAGTGTTGTTATCATAAGTGGAGTGAACATCAAACCTAACACCAAAGTGAAGCGAACAAAAGTCAGGGCAGCCCCTGCAGAGCAGTGCAGGCTCTCAGGTACCAGAGGAAAGGAGGCAGGTAGTTGAGGCTGAGCTCCTGTGTCCCTCTTTTGCTTTCATAAAGCCTCAGGTTTCTGAGAAAACCACAAGCACTCAATCTGAATAATTATAGAAAGTCAAGGGCCAATCCCTCCCTCTGGAAAGCAACAACTGCTGGTAATGAACCATGATTCCGCAGTCACAGTGATAGTCGGACCTTGGCCACAGCCACAGCCGGTAGGCTTTGTTAGGTCTGGGTTGCAGATGTGTTTTGTTTGGCCTTCACATTGTTTTCTTTCTTTTTTTTTTTGTAATAAGCAATAAACATTTAACATTTGGATTTGCCACATTAGAATGTGAATTTTCTGCTTCTACTGAGAGATCAGAAGATAGAAAAAGCTTGAGTTCACATGTCAACAGGGTTGGAGACCCGTGAACCTAAGAAATGGCTGTCTCTGAAAAGAGATACCTGCTCTCCAAGTCCCCAGAGTCCTAGAGTGACTCTTGATGGTTTCTGTATTTTCTTTTTTTAAATTTTACTTTAAGTTCTGGAGTACATGGGCAGATCTCGCAGGATTGTTACACAGGTATACATATGCCATAGTGGTTTGCTGCCTCCATCCCCCCATCACCTACGTTAGGTATTCCTCCTAATATTATCCCTACCCAATCTCCCCATCCCCTGCTATCCCTCCCCTAGCTCCCCACCCCCTAACAGACCCCAGTAGTTGATGTTCCCCTCCCTGTGTCCATGTGTTCTCATTGTTCAACACCCACTTATGAGTGAGTACGTCTGGTGTTTGGTTTTCTGTTCATGTGTCAGTTTGCTGAGAATTATGGTTTCCAGATTCATCCATGTCCCTGCAAAGGACATGAACTCATCCTTTTTTATAACTGCATAGTATTCCATGGTGTATATGTGCCATATTTTCTTTATGAAGTCTATCATTGATGGGCATTTGGGTTGGTTCCAAGTCTTTGCTATTGTAAACAGTGCTGCAGTGAACATACATGTGCATGTGTCTTTAAAACAGAATGATTTACAATCCTTTGGGTATATACCCAGTAATGAGATTGCTGAGTCAAATGGTACCTCTATTTCTAAATCCTTGAGGAATCACCACACTGTCTTCCACAATAGTTGAACTAATTTACACTCCCACCAACAGTGTAAAAGTGTTTCTTTTTCTCCACATCCTCTCCAGTATCTATTGTCTCCAGATTTTTTAATGATCACCATTCTAACTGGCATGAGACGGTATCTCAATGTGGTTTTGATTTGCATTTCTCTAATGACCAATGATGATGAGTATTTTTTCATATGTTTGTTGTTTGCATAAATGTCTTCTTTTGAAAAGTGTCTGTTCATATCCTTTGCCCACTTTTTGATGGGGTTGTTTGTTTTTTTCTTTATATTTGTTTTAGTTCCTTGTAAATTCTGGATACTAGCCCTTTGTCAGATGGGTAACTTGCAAAAATTTTTTCCTATTCTGTTTATTGCTGGTTCACTCTAATGATTGTTTCTTTGCTGTGCAGAAGCTCTTAAATTTAATTAGATTCCATTTATCTATTTTGGCTTTTGGTACCATTGCTTTTGGTGTTTTAGTTATGAGGTCCTTGCCTATACCTATGTCCTGAGTGGTATTGCCTAGGTTTTCTTCTAGGATTTTTATGGTGTTAGGTTTTGTGTTTAAATCTTTAATCCATCTGGAATTAATTTTTGTATGAGGTCTAAGGAAGGGGTCCAATTTCAGCTTTCTGCACATGGCTAGCCAGTTTTCCCAATACCATTTATTAAACAGGAAATCCTTACCTCATTGCTTGTTTTTGTCAGGTTTGTCAAAGATCAGATGGTTGTAGATGTGTGGCGGTTTCTATATTTTCTTATACTAACCTTGCCTCTCTGACTTTCTTGAGTCCTGTAGCCTTGAGAATTTTTGAAATCTTTATCTAAAGCAATGGTTATCAACTATGTTCTGGGTAGAAACGCTATTTTTCTTTAAAGTGGACAAGGCTTCATTAACATGGTCCATTGACAGTATTTTCCAGATCTTCACAGCCATGCACAGGGACACACATGTTCTCATGCTAAGCAAAACTTATTGATGAGTTTTCTAAACTTTTTCTCCAATACTGTTCTTTAAAGTCTTAAGCGTGTCTATACTAGAATCTGGTGTCAGCATCAGACTGAGCTCACATTTACATCTTTGGTTTTTTTTGTACATTGAAGGCATTTATCTTTCACAGTTCTTCTCCAGGTGTTTTGCCACCTGAATGCTTCTGAAATGCACTTGGCCAAAAGTTCTGGTTCAAAAGAATCAAAAACTCTTCTAGGCCCCGAGGGAAATGTCTTTTGACAATTCCTTTTCTCTGTTCTCCCTTGATGAGCTCAGGAGAAGGTAAAGAAACACATAGGAAAAATCTGCCTCTTCTTTTAAAACAAAACAAAATAAAACAAGGCAGTAAAATAGTAGACAGGGAAGGTATTTGCCTCAGTAGCAAACTCAACTACTTGCCGAATTTCATTTACCAGAGGACATGGTGTTTTCTCAAATATTCTATAGTGATTATCTGGCAAAATCTCAAAACATTTTTTAACACAAGTTGTCTTTGGTCAATAAATACCAGAACTGAAATGTCCTGAGGGTGGAGATTTATGATCTAAGCGCAACAAACACACCCATAAATCAGGCAGAGAAAGCTCTCAGGTAGCCGAGCAGGCATTATGCAGATCTCAGCAGAGGCCAGGGAAGGAAGTCCATGGGGTCCCGGCAGGGCAGAGCTCACGTCAACCTGTGGGAGGAAGGGATGGGATTTCAAAGGCTTCATTTCTTCATCCACAAAGGAATGAACACTTTGGTTTTGCACCGTTGAGTTTCTCTTTTTCTAGTCATTGGAAATTTTCCCTTTTCCATTGCTCACAGACATTTGTAAAGACAGGCGTGTTGTGAAGTACCTGGGGAACCAGGTTGAAATTGTGACTGAAATACTGGGCTGTGTGAGCTTGGGCAAGTCCGGTAAATGCTCTAGCATTTTGCATCTGTCTCTGAAAAGTAAGGATGATATACCCACCATACAGGACGACTGTTAGGATTAAATCAGATAATGGTGAGAAATGCTTAGCACAGTGCCTTGCAAAGTTTCACTTATAGATAACATTTATTAAAGTGCTTGGCCATGTAGGTCTTCTAAATTACCCTTAGCCCTTTCCAATGTACGAAATTCAGAAAAAATGTAGATGATGCTCTATAATAAATAGTAGCTTCCTTCAGATGCAAAGCTTGACTAAAATGTTTTGTGGTTTATCTTGATATGGAGTCCAGTTCTGATAATTGGGCTTCTCTTGGGTCCCAAGATCCAGTCTCACCTTGAATTTGGTTTGTTTATTCTCTGTTCCCTCCCAGGATTGTTCTCTGTCTCTAACTTTTTCAACTCTGAGTCTATGCTCTCTTCTCCTCCCTTCCCTGACCTTCTCTCCCCTGCTTTCCTCTTCCCTCTCCTCCCCTTCTTTTCCTTTTCCCTCCATTCCTCTCTGCAGTTTAGTCTTCACTCCCTCCTTATCTCACATGCTTCCACTACTGTCTATGTATCCTGATGACTCCAGCTGACCTGTAGCTCCTCCCAGCTGTGATCCCAGGTACCCCTGTCTAGACAGCTCTTCCACCTGACATTTCCACCAGGATATGTCACAGGGGCCTCAAATGCAGCATTTCCCACATTTCAGTTACCTCTGAATCCTTCTTTACCATTCTCACAGTCTTGTCCAGCGTCTCCCATGTGCTGGGCTTCTGCAGAATTTGGAGGAGGCAGCAGTGAGAGGTCGGCAGGTCCCAATCTGGACTTGGTGACACTCACACCTGGTCTACCCCTGCATTTCTCATCTGGGCAAATGTCCCTAGTGATGTACTCAGGTTAAATATTTGAGAGGCCATGCTGATGCCTTCCTCTCCTGCATACAAGCCTCTCCCACGTCCTGTGGACTTTACTTCCTAGCTACCCTCCATGTCTATTTTTTCTGTCTGTTTCTACTGCCCCATCCTATTTAAAACCACGCTCATCTGTCACCTGGGTGACTGTGGCAAGCAGCCTTTCACTGGAATGATGCATTTCCCCAGCCACATCCCACAAAGTACAGAGAATAACTAAATACACAAGCTTGGTCATGTGATCCCCCTGCTTAAAATTTCTGTGGCTCCCTACGGACTTTGGCATAGAATCCAATGTCTTAACCAGCTTCCAAGGCGCCGCCCACTTAGACCCCTGCCTCCATCCCTGGTATGTCTCCAGCTTCCCTTCCTGCCCTTTCCTTACTAGACTTTATTTTTTTATTTTTTTGGAGATGGAGTCTTGCTCTGTTGCCCAGGCTGGATTACAGTGGCACGATCTCAGCTCAATGCAACCTCTGTCTCCAGGGTTCAATCAATTATCCCTGTCTCAGCCTCCTGAGTAGCTGGGATTACAGATGCCACCACGCCCAGCTAATTTTTGTATTTTTAGTAGAGATGGGGTTTTGCCATGTTGGCCAGGCTAGTCTTAAACTCCTGACCTCAGGTGATCTACCTGCCTTGGCCTCCCAAAGTGCCAGGATTACAGGTGTGAGCCATCACGCCTGGCCTACTTCATGTTCTTTCATGTTCTCTAACATACTGTGATCTCCTTGGCCTCCAAACCTGTGCTAGACCAGACTCCCTGCTGCCCGGAATACTCTCCCTTGACTGTTCCCAATTCCTGGCTCAGGATGCAGCAGAAATGAGACCTTCTTATAGATGCTTCCTTGACTTCCTACCCTTAATCCATCCCTTTGTTCTACACTTTCACATCACCCCCACTCTTTCTTAGGAGTTCCTTAGGCACTTGCAATTGTTTAATGAGCTCTAGGATGCAATGGAGCCCCAAGGCAATGCCTCTTCACATGTGCCCCAAATCACTTGGGCAGCGAGCCTCAGAAAAAGGCAAAGTTAGGCAATTCCTGGGACGTGAGGTCTGGAATTTTATATTTTTAACAAGTTCCACAAGTGCATATAAGCACAGCAAACTCAGAGAGCTGTTGCCATGAGTGCTTGGCCCACAGGACGGGGTTTATACCTTCTCTGGACTCAGGGGTGCTGCAGGAGGGAAAGCCTGCACCCGGCGTGAGCTCTCAGAACATCCTGGGAAGCTTTTGTGACTTCAGATTCTCTGTTATTACTGCATGGTTCAGACTTCTAGCTGTCTCATGATCACTCAACAAACACATATTTCACGAAATGTGAAGAGTTTTCTGGATGTGTCAGCACAAGCTTCCTTCTTCCTTCCTACCCTGGAGGGGTCTGCCACTTAGATTCCTCTGCTTGGGCATTCTTCTGACACATGCATAAGCCTCACTGATAATAATATCCCCTATCCAAAGTTATGGGTCTGGAGGAGGCAAATGGAAAAGGACAGCCTTTCTCTCTATGAAATCTGACTTGCTTTCAAGAATAGTTATATCTGTAACATCTCTTCTACTGTTCCTTTGAACGGCTGCTTAAATCTTGGTTTAGCACAAAATGCAGAGATGGTCAAAGCAGACATTATTTGGTGATGACATGACCTTGGAGAAGTTTCTTCACTTCTCTGGCATTCTGATATCTCTTCTGTACAGAAACAGGTAGAACACTCACCTGGAGGGGGATTGAATTGTGCGACGGTGCTGGACACACGGAAGCCTCTCACGGATGTTCACCACCCTCCCCGCCTCCCTCTCTGCCAAATACACTTCACCTCCAGCATCCATAGGGACCAGCTCCTCTCTGACAGTGACCTCACTCCTGCCCCCAGGTACGTGCTACTGTCATCTTTGCACCAGGCAGAAGCACTCCTGGCGATGGTAAATTGCTCTATCAAATGCTTATCTCATTTTATCCTCTCTTGAAGATTGAAAGGACATGCAGCTTTGTTTTCCATAAAGGACGTCTAGAAACATAGAATTGTCCATTTTTTTTCTATGATCAATCAGTAATATATTAGGATTCAGGTTGTGGCTCTACTCCTTACTAGCTATGTGATGAGGGACAAGAATCCCAATGACATCCCTGCAAACGTCAATCATGGTGCCAGGCAGTGGTTGGAGTGTTTGGCTGACTCTTCCCCTTTCCCTTACTTTGCAATTATGGTCTTGATTTTATAGGGGAGGAAACAGAGGCTGGGTGGAGTAAGCCTGTTGTCCAAGCCTCCACTCCTGGTAAATGGCTGTGCGACAGCAGAGTTGGCAAGTCACTGTCACTCTCTACCACAATTGTTGCCTTTCTAAGCCATAGTTAGAGTTAGCCCCATGTGGCAAGACAGTGAAATTTTAATAAGCAAGGCAATGCATGGGAAATGCTTACCACAGCCTCTGGCCTTGGTGAGTGTCAGGGCATGCTGCTTGTTATGTCTCAGGCTCTGCAGGTGCTGTGAACTTGACTGGACATTTCCCTTCACCAAGGTGGTCCACTGGCAAAAGTGTGAACATCGGCTTTGTCTGCTGCTTATGTGGCCCGGAGCTCCTCTCGTGGCCTCCAGCCTTGCCCTAGGCTCTTTCCGACGCACCCAATCCTACTGGAAGCAATTGATTCCAGTGGCTCCCACATCTGGTCATGGGCCTTCAATGCTTGCCTCCACTCCCTGGTTAAGAAAGGCATGGAGGGGGTGCTCAGTGAGAAGCTAGTGTTGGGCTGGGCCCCCAGCCTGTTGTGGGCACTGTGGAGGGAGCAGCTCCTCCAGGGGCCCCTCACCTACTGCATCTCCCCACCAGCGCCTAACTTGTACAGGCTCCTTGCACGATGGGCTCTCGATCTTTCTTCTCCATCTCAGCCCAGGTCCTCCCTGCTCCCCACATAGGGTAATTTGGCAGCCTTCTGAATGGCTCCCTGTATCCAGGCAGCCCATGACAGCCAGTGGTCAGTCCAGCCCTTAGACTATTTTCATAACCCTCAAGCTAAGAATATTTCTACATTTCTAAAGAGTTGTTAAAAACCAACCACATGACAAAAATAAAGAAGAATATGCAACAACGACCGCAAAGCCCTTTACAGACACTGTTTACAGTCGCCTGCTCTATACTGTTCTTCACATTGACCTTCTCGCCCAGCCTCAAGGTCTCACCCCAACCCCACCCAAGGTCTCACATCCTGTCTCTGCACTGTTTAAAAATCTTTAAACCACCCTGTGTGCAAAAAAGGCACCCTGGAGGTAGTCTAAAAAGATCTGGATTCGAATCCCAACTCTCGTACTTATTAGCTGTATGACCCTCTTGAACCTCAGCCTCTTCCTCTGTGCAATAGAGTAACAGGGCAAAACAAGGAGGTTATTTGGGGACCTGATGACTTTGAGGTGTGAAAATGCCCTCTGAGCTACACAGAGCTATTCAAAATAAGAAATTTCATCATAACTGTTTTGTCCATGGGGAGTGTCCACACCCCAGAGCCTGCTTAGACTCTGTCTCCAGCTGAGACCCAGTTTGCTTTCCAACCTCATTCCTTGTGACTTTCCACATGACATCCCACCCCACATGCCACATGGCTTTGCTCTCACCCCGCCTTGGTTGAAATGCTCTTCCCAGTTTCCTCTTGCATTTGAGCCCTACCTGGTCTTCAGAGTTCACGCCCAGCTCGGTGGCAGGTGCCTCTGATGTGTGGATCCTGGAATCTGCGTGGGGACATTTGGAGACATGGAGATGGGAGGAGTCTTCAGCACTCACAGCGCTTGTTCTCCAGCCTGAGAAGGCATTAACCATTTCAATCTGTGCGCTGGTCTTAAATCTTCTCCTCCCTCTCTTTTCTTTCTCTTCTATTTCTTTCCAACACTCCAACATGAAACAGTGCCTGCTGTGCAGTAAAAATATTTTGGCTGCCTCCCTTTTAAAAACGTTCTAAAAATACACAGAGACATCCACATGCACACATGGCAGGCTCTGACGATTGCCTTCCAGGTGACGGAAACAAACCCTGAGCTCGTGCTCCTCTTTGGGACCAGCGTGGGTAACTCCTGGCCCAGCCTTCCAGACAGGCATCTAGTTAAGAGGTAGCAGCATTCGATATGAAGCAAAAGTTTGCTGTCTTTTCTGACCATTCTCAATGCTACAGAACTCTCAACTATTTGTAGAAATTGGAAGAAGCAAGGTGATATAAATAAACGTAGAATATGATTCACGCTCTGCTTTTGTGTTTTAAAATCTGCTGAAGGACATAAACAAATTTTGAAACTCTTGCCTTTTGTAAACCCTAGGTTTCTTGCCTGAACTCGAATAAACTTGTGTTTCACCCAAAGAAAGGCATTGTGGGGTCCTGCAAAATCATTAGGTGAGGAGCCAGCACGATCAGGTTCTCATTGTCACCTGTCACCACCTCTAACAAGTCCTAGGTTGTCTCTGAACCTCAGTCTCTTTACCCAAAATTTAGGGGCTTTAATTAAGTGACCCATTAGATGACTTCTAGCTGTAAAAATCTGTGGTAGAACAGCTAGAATTATTAGTATGATTTAAGGCATAATATGGGTTTAGAAACAGCATTTCTTTTGCCACTGATAGTTATAACTTTGCAGGATAATGCCTACAGTTCTCATTCCATAGACTCTTTTTTTTTGTTTTTTTGTTTTTTTTTTTTGAAATGGAGTCTCGCTCTGTCACCCAGGCTGGCGTGCAGTGGTATGATCTTGGCTCACTGCAACCACTGCCCTGGGTTTCACTTAGTTTTTTGTCTCAGCCTCCCAAGTAGGGATTACAGGCATGCACCACCATGCACAGCTATTTTTTGGCATTTTTAGTAGAGATGGGGTTTCACTATATTGGCCAGGCTGGTCTCAAATTCTTGGCGTGAAGTGATCCACCTGCCTCCCGAAGTGCTAGGATTACAGGTGTGAGCCACCACACCCAGCTGACTCTTTCTAAATAAAGTTATTATTATTATTATTATTAGATACAGTGTCCGGCTCTGTCATCCAGGTTGAAGTATAGTGGCACAATCTTGGCTTATTGCAACCTCTGCCCCTTGGGCTCAAGTAGGCGTCACACCTCATCCTCCTGAGTAGCTGGGATTACGGGTGTGTGCCACCATGCCAGGCTAATTTTGGAATTTTTTCATAGAGAAAGCATTTTTCCCTGTTGCCCAGGCTGTTCTCCAACTCCTGAGCTTAAGGGATCCTCCCGCCTCAGCCTCCCAAAGTGCTGGGATTACAGGCATGACCCATGGCCCTCCGGCCACATTTAATAGCCTCTTCACACCGGGGTGGGTGCTGTGGCTACAGCAAAAGGAAATGTGTATTTATTTATTCAGTGGCCAAATATTTATGAGCTGCCATTGTGGTTGGCATCATTCTCATTTTATAGCAGATAACACCAAGGCTAAGTGAAGTTGGAATTAATATTCATATCACGTCTATAATATGTGCTCATTCTCCTTAGCTCATCTTAGGGCCCTAATCTCAATAAGCATTCCCATACTGGCTTTCAACTTATTGATTCTTTAGGCCATTCCTAAGTGTAAAACAAGTTCTTACTTAACGATGCATTATAAATAAAGTAAGCTATTAGGTTAGTGCAAAAGTAATTGCGGTTTTTGCCATAAAACGGCACTTTTGCACTATCCTAATATTTTGGGTTGCAATTATTTCAGCATACCACTTCATATGATATTTTGAGACTGTCTTTGAGTGAGATCTATCACTTGTATTGTGCCCCAGTAAAGCCCCATGTAGAGCTCTCCTGAAATTCAGTCTTTCAGAAAATCGGGAACTCTTTAATAAGTCCCCATTTGCTCATTCTTGCACATCATTAGTCACTGTATTAAAGACACTTTCACGATCAACGTGTTTTGGAAATACGACTAAACAAAGTTAATGCCTTTATAGCAGGGCCTCATACATGCTGTAATGCATGGATGAGTAATTGGAATCTCCATGAGGGTGTTACTGTTTGCTACTTTTTCTAAAGTTCTTTTACTCTAGAAAATACTGTCATGGAGCATCTGACAGCACTGGTATTCATGGAAATCTGTGTTGCCCCCAGTTAAACTTAATTTCTCTCATTGACACTGAATCTGTGGGGGTTTGCTGCAATGTAAAAAGGAATAATGACTATTTGTTATATTTTAGACACTTTATGGATTCCAAAGCATTTATCTCATATGGTTCATAAAGCCATCTTGAGAGATGGATATGATTACTCCATTGTATTCACAAAGCAGTGACAATTTTAGTTTAAGATGTTGCACCCAATAAATACTACAACTTTTCCCCACTTCTCTGAACGCATAAGGAGGAGGGGAATAATATTGATAAGCCATACTAAATACATAGCAATGCCCCGAAACAAGAATAGGCAATCTACAGATGCCAGAAAAAGAAATATTTCTTGAAAAGGAGGGTGCTTGGGTGGTTACTAGGGGCTGAATCACGGGGGTGCAAGAGGGTGCTGGGAAAAGAGCCCAGAGCAATGCACAAGGCTGGGCTGAGGGTTTCAAGTCCTAGGAGGGGCTGGGAGCCACATCTGGCAATCTAGGTGTGGCAAAGGACTGCAAACCTTCAGTGGTGACTGGAAATCTACCCCCACCCATTTCTAGAGTCTGCACTGCTCTGTGTCTGCCTACCCAGTGGTGTGGCTGAAGCCCTGGTCTTGGAACTTGAGAAGTGCCTTCTGCATGGGGCATGGTCTGGAGCCACCTTAAGAGTAGGAGGTGTCTGGAAATAGGAAATAAGTCCATCATGTGGTGTTGGGGCTGAACTGAGACAGGTGCAGAGCCCATGTATAGAACTGTGATAATGCATCTTGAGGGTTGCTGGAATTCAAAGACGAGAAATCACTCAGGGTGGTGACAATCTCACAACCAAGAATCACACAACTCTGGAGGAAGACAGAGCCCATGTGAGACAAAAATACAGAACAGAGGAATACATACCCAGCAAAAAGAAAAGAACTTAGAGATTCCGAAAAGAAATGTGAAACAGTTTTTAATATCCTGAAAGAAAGGAGAAGAAGCAGCCATGACAGGAGGAAAGAAGGCTCTGGAGGGAAAGAAGTTTTGAAATAATAACAAGAAGTTTGGGAAAGCAATGATAAGTTCCATATATACAAATACATTTTTGAAAATCACAAAAGCACCTTAAAAGATATGCTGAACAGATGAAATCTTCAAGACCATATCAGTGCAAAGAGAAAACACACTAGAAAAGTTAGGAGACATAGAAGACGGGTGGCCCTGTGACACAAGTTTAGTGGGGTTTCTAGGAAAAGCAAATGAATAGAAGAGAGCACAGGAGACCCCTACAAATGTGCTGTGCGGATATTCAAAGAACTAATTGATATCATCTAGAAAAACATCCAAACAAAAAGAGTAAAAAGAAAATCCTACAAGCTATGAGAGAATATGAGAGAAGATTAAAACATACACACACACACACACACACACACACACAAACACAAACACACAAATTTTCTGCAAAGGAAGGAAAATGAACATTGGCATCATATTTTTCATCAGATATATTAGATGCCAGGAGAATAATTATGTAATATATTCAAAGAGAAAACAGTTTTCTGTCATAAATACTTTACTCATTCCAGGTAGTTTTCAAGAATATGTATAATAAAATAAAGAAATTTAAAGACAGGCAAACCAGCCTGTTGACCACAGACCCTTTCTGGAAGAAAAACACAACCTAGAGCCATTGTCAAACCATGGCCCATGGGCCAAATCCAGTCACCACCTGTTTTTGTATGGCCTGTGGGTTAAAAATGAATTTAAAATTTTAAATGATTGAAAGGAAATCAAATAAGGATTAACATTTTCTGACAAATGAAAGTTATATAAAATTCAAATTTTGGTGTCCACAAGTAAAGTTCTATTGGAACGTAAGCCTGCCCTCTGGCTTTCCTGCTGCCTGTGGCTACTTTCATGTTACAAGGGCAGAGCTGAGAAGTTGTGACAGACCCCAAATTGTCGGCAAAGCGTACACTATTTATTATCTAGCCCTTAACCAGAAAATTGCCAGTCCTGAAGGGTATATTTTAGCAAAAACAAATATGAACCCAGGAGAAAGGAATAGGCTGTCTTTTCCCCAATGTATGTTCTTGGCACCATTGTAAAAAATGAGTTCACTGTTAAGTGTGTGGATTTGTTTCTAGGTTCTCTAAACATTAGGGAAAATCTCCAAGACATTGAACTGGGTGAAGATTTCTTGAGCAATACCCTGCAAGCACAGGCAACCAAAGCAAAAATGGACAAATGGGATCACATCAAGTTAAAAGGCTTCTGCTCAGCAAAGGAACAATCAACAAAGTGAAGAGAAAACTTACAGAATGGAAGAAAATCTTTGCAAACTACTCATCTGGCAAGAGGTTAATAACTAGAATATATAAGGAGCTCAAAAAACTCCATAGGAAAAAAATCTAATGATCTGATCAAAAAATGGACAAAAGGTTTGAATAGATATTTCTCAAAAGAAAGCATATAAATGGAAAACAGGCATATGAAAAGGTGCTCGATTCATTGATTATCAGAGGAAAGCAAAACAAAACTACAATGAGATATCATCTCACCCCAGATGAAATGGTTTATATCCAAAAGACAGGCAATAACAAATGCTGGTGAGGATGTTGGAGAAAAGGGAATCCTCGTACACTCTTGGTGGGAATGTAAATCAGTAAAAGCACTTGGTGAGGGTGTAAACTAGTAAAATAGAGTTACCATATGATCCACCAATCCCACTCCTGGGTATATACCCCCAAAAAAGAAAATCAGTATATCGAAGAGATATCCACATTCCTATGATTGTTGTAGCATTGCTCACAGTAGCTAAGATTTGGAAACAATCTAAGTGTTCATCAACAGATGAATGGATAAAGAAAATGTGCTACATATACACAATGGAGTACTATTCAGCCATAAAAAAATATGAGATCTTGTCATTTGCAACAACATGAATGGACTGGAGATCATTAAGTGAAACAAGCCAGGCACAGAAAGACACACATCACACTCTCCGAATTATTTGTGGGATCTAAAACTCAAAACAATTGAACTGATGGACATAGAGAGTAGAAGGATGGTTACCAGAGGCTGGGAAGGGTAGTGGGGGATTGGGGATGAGATAGGGATGGTTAGTGGGTACAAAAAATAGTTAGAATGAATAGGACCTACTGTTTCATAGCATTATAACTTATACAGTCCACAATAACTTAATAGTACATTTAGAAATAACTAAAAGAGGGTAATTGGATTGTTTATAACACAAAGGATCCATGCTTGGTGGGTTGGTTACTACATTCTCCATGATGTACTTATTTCACATTACATGCTTGTTTCAAAACATCTTATGTATCCCATAAATATATATACCTACTATGTACCCACAAAAAAATAAAAATTAAAAAATAAAAGCTAAAAAAAAAGATTTAGCCCCCTGAAATTTTTAGATGCACATCCTCCTTTGTCATTTATGAAAACAAGAACTAACCCCAAATATAAACCCAGAGGTGGTCAGGGAATAAAAGCTGACTTGAAACAGATGGTGTGGTGGGCACAGGCTGCTGTTGGAGTCCCAGTTCCCTCCCATCCTCTATCTTCATCAAATGATTGAAGACATAGCATTTTCTCACCCAATAGCAGTTTTCTTGCTTTTTGATTATTTTACTGTTGTTGATTTCTAGTTGTACTATGACCATGGTTTGCATGATACCTGTCTTGGGAGGAGGGAGGAGGATTTGACTTAGTACAGGATCAATTTTTATAAATCTTCCATGCATACTTGAAAAGAGCATATGTTCCCTATTGGGTGTACGCATTCACATGTCAGTCACGCTACCTTCACATCCTGGAATGTGTGCTGTGCCTCAGCATCTCAATGCTGACACCCAGTCCTACCATCTATTTCACTTGTGTTATGACTGTTCTATCATTTTCTGGACCAAGCGTGTTAGAGATCCTTGCCCGTGTTGGGGATTAGTCCCCCTTTTTTTTTTCTGCTAGTTTTGTCAAGCTGTTGTTTTCTATGTTTTGGGAGTTATATTATTAGGTACCAAAAAAAATTCTTTCCTCCCAAGACCCACTTACCACTTCTTACTAACATAACCTCTACATTGTTGGAAGGAGCAATGTGCCTAACTTAGAAATGACATTTTCTTCCAAGAAACAGAAAATAACAAGTGTTTGAAGGATGTGAAGAAAGTGGAGCCCTTGGGCATTGCTGATGGGAATATAAACTGGATCAGTTTCCAGTGGAAAACAGTATGGAGGAGGTTCCTCAAAAAACTAAACACCAGGGCCAGGCGTGGTGCCTCACGCCTGTAATCCCAGCACTTTTGGAGGCCGAGGCAGGCGGATTACCTAAGGTTAGAAGTTTGAGAACAACCTGGCCAACATGGTGAAACCTCATCTCTACTAAAAATACAAAAATTAGCTGGTCATGGTGGCACATGCCTGTAATCCCAGCTACTTGGGAGGCTGAGGCAGGAGAATTGCTTGGGACTGAGAAATGGCAGTTGCAGTGAGCCAAGATTATGCCACTGCACTCCAGCCTGGCTGACAGAGCAAGAGTCTGTCTCAAAAAAAAAAAAAAAATTAAACATAGAATTACCACATGATCCAGAAATCTCACTACTGGGTCTACATATCCAAAAAATTGAAGGTAGCAACTCAAACACCTATTTGTACACCCGTGTACATAGAAATATTATCCATAGTAGCCAAAATGTAGAAGCAACCTAAATATCTGTTTATAGAAACATGAATAAACAAAATGTGGCATATTTATTCAGTGGAATATTATTCAGCCTTTAAAAAGGAGGAGAATTCTGACATATGTTACAACATGAATGAACCTTCAGGGCATCAAGCTAAGTGAAATAAGCCAGCCACAAGAAGGAAAATACTATGTAATTCTACTTATATGCAGTACCTGGTGTAGTCGAATTCATAGAAACAGAAAGTAGAACAGTGGTTTCTAGGGGCTGGGGAAGGGGGACATGGGGACGCAGTATTTCATGGGCATGGAGTTTCAGTCTGGGATAAGAAAGTTCTGGAGATGGGTAATGGTGATGGCTATACAACATTGTAAGTATACTTAATACCACTGAACTGTGCATTTAAAAATAACTAATGGTAAATTTTTACTATGCATATTTTATCACAATACAAAAGTTATTAAAGTTATATTTCCCAACATCTGTGGGCAAAAGTAATGGGATGAGACTTCAATGAATGGGACAAGTCATTAGGCACTCAGCTGCCTCTTTCTGTTTCTTTTTCTCTCTCCCATGTGCATTCTCTTGGAACGGTGAGGGGTGGGAGCGTGGCTGAGGACGCCCTGTTTCCTCGTGCACACAGCAGGACACCCACAGGCCCACACTTGGCTCAGAAGTCCTGGATCCCACCCTGACGTGAAGGACGCGTGGAGGGTTGACTCAGATCTGCCTTCCCTTTGTCAGAAATCCTTCATCATGCCCCAATTTCATGACGTGATTTTACTGGAATGTAGCAGGAACAGCAGTGCATTATAGAATTAATTACATTCAGCTTTAAGGCCTGTGACTAATTGATATGCAGCTCTAAGTGTGATGCCTGGAGAGCCAGTATCGCAGCACTGTGTGTGCAGGGCCGGGGTGGAAGAACGACACCCCCCATCCCGGCCATTTCTGCTTACTCGCCTCTTCCCTCCCGGAACCTTTCCCACCACCCACTCGTCCTCACCTTCACATTCCCGCTGTCCTCCACGTTTCGCAGGTGAGGGATCTTTAGCCCAGGGGAGGTGGGGAACAGCCCCAGATGACACACCTTGGAACAGACAGAGCTGAGATGCAGACACAGAGCTGTCAGGCTTTGGATTTCTTTTCTTTCTGGATCTACTCCCCTCATTCAAAGAAAACATCTCCTAGACTCTGTCTTAGGATTTTCCCCATTTTCCTGAAGAGGACTGCTCAGGAGATTATGAGGTGATGAGGGATTAAAAGACTGTGTCACTCCAGGGATTTGCACTTTTTTTTTTTCCAGTGGGAATTTGTACTTCTGCTCAAAAGCTTCCTGACTGATATAGGTTACAGGCAGCAGGCTTTCCCCATGCTCCCCCAGTCAAACCGTTTTTTCCTCATTCCTGGCCAGAGACCTCCCTGAGAAGTTCCAGAATCTACCCAAAGTCAAGGAGCTCTTTTCTGCAATTTTTGTTGCTCTTCAAATAACAAAGCTTTTCTTCCTTTCCTCCTGCCCTTTTCCATTGCCCAGCTGTACCTTAGTTGTCATCTGAAATTCTCTAACCATCTTCATAAATCATGAAATATGCATTGATGGCAGAAAAAAATCTGTTCAAAGCATTGTGCTATTCAACGGGAAACCCGAGATTAAAAAAAAAGACAAAGTCTTGATTCTCCAGCAACTCAGTGTGATATATAAACAGACAGTGATAATTAATATTTATTGGAGGTTTACTATTACACACATAGCCATTTAGTCCTTCACACACTGTAACCTCAATTAATCCTCAAAACAAACAATGATACGAGGAAGGTATTATTATCAGCCCTATTTCAGGGCTGTGAGAATTGCAGGTGAGAGGGCAGGAGGTTCATTCCCTGATCAGTGGACGGCCAAAGCCACACACTTAGCGTGGTCAATAAGGTCACTTGCATTAGGGTGAGATGCTTGCCATGCTTAACGGACCCCACCACGGAGGATGGTATCAACTCTACCAGTGATGCTTTAGGGCAGCCTTCCCAGAGCAGGATACCAGGTAAACCGAATCTTGAATAATGAGTCAGAGTTCACCAGGGAGAGTGGGAAGAACAAGGAAGGAGAAGGGAAAGGGCAGGCAAAGACCTACAATCACTGTGCAGCTTGGCATGTTTGTACAATCACACGTGGTTTAGCATCGCAAAAGCTTATAGCAAGTGGGCAGTAGGGAGGAAGGGGCAGGAGCTGAGAGTGGGAAGCCAGTGGGGCCAGGTCATGGGAGGTCCTGCAGGGACTGGGACATCTTCCTGTTGGAGACAGGAGACGCAGACATATTTTCGGCAGGGGTTGGTGTGATGCATCTGTGGCTGTTTCACCTTGCCAGGAGCATAGTAGGTGTTCAATTCATGTCTGTGAAACAAACCTATTTGCTCTGGAATCATCTCTGAGTTTCCAGTTTAGATTGTTCATTAACACAAAGAACTAAACTGCAGTAAAAGCCAACAATGTGTCTATTACATGCCCATGTCTGTTTTAGACCATTCACAGAATAATTATCAGGATGGCTAACAATGGATGATTTATTATAAATATCAGCTTTGCTGCTTGTTAATTCAGAACCAAAATATTTGCCCATTTCCATCCCAAAGGGAGAAATCTAGTTAGTTTGTTCCCCATATTATAACTATGAAATTAAATTAAATGAACTGAATGGATTGCATGGGGGTAAATAAACTATTTAATTTAATTCACACGATGAAGAATAATACTGAATACATCTATAGTTGGCTAAATAAACCAATTAACTATTTTCTCTTTAGACAGCACAAACCAATAGTGCAGCCATGACAAAAGGAAAAAAAAAACAGAGTAAGAGAAAAAGAACTTGTCTTAATTAAGTGTAATCCAAATCTATCTGGAGCCACCATTCCTTGCCTTCAACCCCCTTCCCCTCTTGGGTGGCTCTCACATTGGCTTCAGGTATGTCTCTTTCTTGTCTTCCATTTTTTTTTAAATCACAATTTTCTTGGGGGGGATTGGAAGTTCTGGTACATGAGCCAAGTTTTTTTTATTACTATTATGCTTTAAGATCTAAGAGACATGTGCAGAACGTGCAGGTTTGTTACACAGGTATACATGTGCCATGGTGGTTTGCTGCACCCATCAACCCATCATCTGCATTAGGTATTTCTCCTAATGCTGTCCCTCCCTTAGGCCCCCATCCACCCCGGATAGGTCCCAGTGTGTGATGTTCCCCTCGCTGTGTCCATGTGTTCTCACTGTTGAACTCCCACTTATGAGTGAGAACGTGTGGTGTTTGGTTTTCTGGTCTTGTGCTAGTTTGCTGACAATGATACTTTCCAGCTTCATTGGCAGAAATAAGTTCATGAAGGTGAACATGATGTGGTCTCATTCATCCATTTCCACCTGGAAATGACAAATTGTGGGCAAGGGGAGCACAAGTTGACCTGTAAATATAAGAGCACATGGTGGGTAGGGTTTCGGGTCAAGTAGATCTCAGCTTAAATTCTTTCTCTGATGCTCACTGCTGGGTGATCTTAGGTAGGTTACACAACCTCCTTCAGCCTCAGTCTCATTATCTCTAAAATGGGAACAGAAACTACTTCTTGCGATGATGGTGAGGAGTAAATGAGACAGAATTTAAAGGCGTAGCCCATTGGCAGGCACCCAAGCGCTGCATTGTTAGCACTTCCTGCTTGCTAGAGGTATCAATCTGTCTGTGTTCTCAGAGTCAGAACTGAATTCTTTCATCCACTGTTTCCTGAGTACCTACTGTATGATTTGTTTTTGCCTTGAGGTAAGGGGGTGGTGATCGGTAGGTAAGTGGGATTCCCAGGATCCTGTAGTCCAGTGAGTAAGTCAAATTCTGTCCCCATAGGTAACAGAATTGGAATTTTACAAGGATGTGTGGAATGAGGGTTTAGAGTTGAGCTGGGCTTCAAATTCATGTCCTGGCTTCCAGAAGTCACTGACAGCAAGGGTCTCAAAAAGCTGTAGACGTTTTCTGGCTGTAGGTTCAAGCTCCATAAGCCAGTTTCTGCTTTTATCTGAGGTCTATTCTTAGTACAAATGAAGCTGATTGAAAGTAAGCTAGGGTTCCTCATTTTCTCTTGCTGCCACCATGTAAGAAGTGCCTTTTGCCTCCCACCATGATTCTGAGGCCTCCCCAGCCATGTGGAACTCTAAGTCCAAATAAACCTCTTTTTCTTCCCAGTGTCAGGTATATCTTTATCATCAGTATGGAAACAGACTAATATGCCCCACCTCTTGGAACCTGTGGTTTCTTCTGTGAAATGAGGATCAACTTTTCCATTTGTTTGAAGGACCATTGCTCATGTTTCTGAAGCATCTGGTCCACAGTAGACCTATGGGAAACACATAGTGAATGCAAGCTGTGGCTCAGGTATTCTTGATTGTAGCTAAACAGTCACGTTTTGGAGAGATAGCAAGCAGGAATCCCACACAGGAGGTATTGGCTTCAGTCCCTGTGTTCTTCTGGCTCTGGGACCAGAGAAATTGGAGCCCTTCAGAGGCTTTTCTGACTTTTGATCTTTCTCTAGCATAAAGTGCACAGAAGTTGTCATCACCTCTAAGTTTCACTTAGAGCCTCACTAAGTCTCCATCGGTTCCTGCGCATTTTTGCACTCAAGGGAAAAAACGAGAGTGTGCTGCAATGATGCTGGAAATCTTCTGCCAGTCCCAGATTGCTCACTGACTGCTCTTTCTGGCTGAGGGTGCCCATTTGTGGAGATACAGAAGTTCCTGGGCATGCTCAGGAGGTGGTCTGCTCAGATACTCAGTGCCCACCAGTGCAAGGACCTCATGCCAGTGGCCACACTGGGAATGGGGAAATGGTCTGCAGGTTTGCACTGCATTTGAGTCCTGGGGGTGGCAGGGACCTACTCTCAACTGCCCACATAATCTAACAGGCTATCCTGAGCTTGGATCACCTCTCTCCAGGGGCTGACCAGGGATCATTCAGCCTCACCTTGAATATTCCCAGAGAAGAGGAACTCACGAACAACAGAACAAGCATGCATTCAAACAGAAATGTCAAAATCATCTTCTTTATGTGCCATCAAAACTTTTATTTTTATTTTATTTTTTGAGATGGAGTCTTGCTCTGTCACCAGGCTGGAGTCCAGTGGCACGATCTCAGCTCACTGCAACCTCCACCTCCTGGGTTCAAGCAATTTCCCTGCCTCAGCCTCCCAAGTAGCTGGGACTACAGGCTTGTGCCACTATGCCAGGCTGATTTTTTGTATTTTAGTAGAGATGAGGTTTCACCATGTTGGCCAGGGTGGACAGTGGTCTCGATCTCCTGACCTCATGATCCGCCTGCCTTGGCCTCCCAAAGTGCTGGGATTACAGGTGTGAGCCACCGCACCCAGCCTATTCTTGTAACTTCCACAATTTCATCTTATGTACTGGGAAAATTACTGAAATATGGACTCTGAAACTTGCCAGCCCCAACCTCTACTCCTGCCTCTCTGCATCCTTACCCTTCTTCATTATCTTCATTTCCTCATGTGTTATATTACTTTTTCATTTTATTAGCTTCTTCTCATGTATAACCACCCATCCTCCCTCCCACCTACATACCTGTCCACATTTCACTGTTCCACTTCCTCTCTTAGAAACAGCAGAGAGCTGGAATAATGCATCTCTTGCTCCTACTGCATCCAGGAGATGCTTAACACAGAGCCTGCCCTATAAGAGGTCTTCATTAAAGATGTATTGATTGTACAAAGAATCCACATTTCTTACAATTACCACTCTTAAACTGTGGCACTTACACCCTTCACTCAGCAGTTCTCCTGAATCTATATCTCACTCTTCCTGGAAGCATGCCCACCCCAACCTGTGGCCCAAGGCAGAATTCAGTAGGCTTTGCATCACACCATCCTTGAATTCTGTGTCCATCTCAGCTTCAGATTTTAACATACATGCCTGTCTCCTCCATCACATCCCCAGAGCTAGATCAGGGTTTAGTCCTGTCCACTTCATGCTGAACAGAGCTTAGCTCATGATAAGTGATGAATAAGGATGTGTTGAATGAATGAACGAATGAGTGAGCAGCCTGATTGGAATTCAACTTTGGTAAATTTGGAAACTGTCTGGAAAGGCTTAATAGCCGAGTGAAGTACAGGCTTAATGAGAGGGGTGATGGACATAAGCTTACCTGGCATCTTCCCAGAACAACATAGGGATAGTCCCTATTATTCAGTTTTCTAAAGGCACAAGGCATAGCTACTCAGCATGGCTCTCAAAAAGTCCCTGAAAATGTCAGTCCAGTCATTCTGACTTTCTGGCTGCCTGTAGTCTAGATTAACATCTGCCACTTCTTTCACCACTCATAGAAGATAAATTAACATTTATTGAGTGACTCTCACATGCTTGGAGTTGTGACAAGGTACTTAACAAAACTAAAACACATTAATTCTTTCCACCATTTTGCATGATAGATATTTTATCACCACATTCCAGGTTAAGAATAAAAGACCTTAAGAATATACATGATCTGATTGAGGTTGTGTATTTCATACCAATTGAATTTAACCTGTTGTTGATCTAACATTAAAGCTTTGTTGTTTTTGACTACATAAGAGTCACAGACTCATAGGGGAAGTGGAAAATCTTTGAAGTTACCTGACTCTTCTGCTTCCCATCCAGTGTAAAGATCTCTTATTCAACATTTTTGACAGAAACGGCCTGTGTTTACATTATTATCACACTCTTGTATTCCTCATCACCGATTTTCTCATCATTGTCATCTTCATCATCATCATCATTACCATCGCTATCATCACCATTGTCATAGCTGTTATCATCATCACCAACATCCCCATCATCATCACCACTGTCATCATCTTCACCATCATTATTACCACCACCATCTTCAGTATAGTCACCATTTTATGCAGCTAAAAAGTGTCATGGTTTTTCAGTCGGATCTAAGACGTGAACCCAAATCTGCCCTGAGTGCTGTGATGGAATGGCCTGTCTTGCACTTGGGTTGGGAAACTCTTTCACAAAATAATACATCTATTTTTTAGCCTACTTGTCTGATATGGCTTGGCTCTGTGTCCCCACCTAAATCATGGTGACGGTTTCCCTCATGCTGCTCTCCTGATAATGAGTGAGTCTCACCAGATCTGACGGTTTTATAAACATCTGGAATTTCCCCTGCTTGCACTCATTCTGTCTCCTGCCACCCCATGAAGACGCGCATTCTGCCACGGTTGTAAGTTTCCTGAGTTCACCCCATGAAGACGTGTATTCTGCCATAATTGTAAGTTTCCTGAGTTATACCATGCAGAACTGTAAGTCAATCAAATCTCTTTTCTTTATAAATTACCCAGTCTCAGGTATTTCTTCACAGCAGTGTGAGAATGAACTAATACACTGTCATTGACAGAAACATCTTCGGTTAGTATATAAATGGACTACCACTTGAATGATTCTGGCTTCACTCTGTGGAGACAATTTTGATTCCTCATGTACATCACATCCTGCTCTTCAGATATTTGAAGACAATGCTCAATAGGCAACTGCTCAATCTTTTCATTTTGTAATTATTTTAACCCTCTTATATGAGCCACACCCAGGTTCATCTTGTCCCTGGTAAAATGCACTGACACAAAGTATAAACTCTCTTCTGAGAGGATGTCTAGGTTTGGTAGCTCTTCTGGACATAAACATTGAGGAAATGAAATGCTAATGAAACAGTGGAGCAGTGTTTGCAATAGTTAGCTGGAGAAGCTCATCATGGATAAAGTTTTAGGGGGTGAAAGAGTAGATAGTCACCTTGGGCAATATGGACCATGACCAAAAATGGGAACAGACAGGCAGATATATCTGATATCACCCTCTTGCAGAGACACCCTACACAAAATAGAAGATCATCTGAGTCTCAGATCCCACGGATTTAGTCCTAGCTCTGCCATGAATTTGCTGTGTGACCTTGGCTTATCCACTTTCCATCTCTGGTTTTCAGATAAACCGCCTAAAAAACAAAGGGTGTGATGTAATGATCGTATTACTTACATTGTGCAATTTCTCCGAATCAATGGATTCAAAGGGAATGAATGCAACCAGTGGCTTTAAGACAAGCCAAACATTAATTCAACTGAAGACTTTGAGAGAGGAGGCCAACCCCTAAAATTAGTCATTCTTCTCATACATGGAAAACAAGAATAAAAACCAACAACAAATCTGCCTCAAATTTCTCCAAACATATTTAGAAATATGAGTTGTAATAAAAAAAAAGGGATAGAGCATCTTTTAGATGTAGATGTGAAATTGCAAGTGGAAAATATAATTGAACTTATTACTTGGTGCAATGTCCCATCATTATATCAGCTTGGATTTCAAAGGGAATGGCAATTATTAAGTAAGAATGGTAGTCCAACTTGCTGTTTGAAAGAGAACAGAGACCCTGAGCAGGTAGCCTATTCGTAGTCGCTTCTAGTTTGGGAAGCAAAGCTGAGGTCAAATAAGCTCACTCTCACTACTCCAGATCTAACCTTTTGCCAGACCCTGGCTTATATTTTAAGGCATATTTTTAACATACAGGGTTTGTAGTAAGGTAAGTAAGTGCTCATTCTATTAATTTAATCAATACCAAAATGATCACAGATCAGTTATTCTTCAAATAAATGATACACCTATTTTATTATTCATATAATGACCTGATCATGTTCAATTTGAAAAGAAAT
Organism: Cacajao melanocephalus; assembly: GCA_963573385.1. NCBI lineage: Eukaryota > Metazoa > Chordata > Mammalia > Primates > Pitheciidae > Cacajao > Cacajao melanocephalus. The sequence goes on from CAUYLG010030617.1 coordinate 162,429, forward strand.
GAAATATGAAACTCTCTGGAACAAAGAAGATATATTAGCCATCTAGGTCTACATCTTGCTTACACCACCTTTGATACTTTGCAGAATATAATGGAGGTATAAAGAAAACTATATAATAAATGTAACATTTTCTTTCTCTGTCACCACAACAAACAAAAATGACCAGATTTCTGCACACTGTATTTGGGGTCTCTGAACAGAAAACTCAAGCTCGATGGCATGTGTAACGTTCACTTTGGGGATCCTGATGGCTTTTCTAAGAGAGAGGCAAGCAGTTCCAGCTGACCTCGACGTTTAATGAGAAGTATGTGTGTCGTGTCGGCTCATTGGGAAAGACAGACCGCAGCATAAACACATAAACAAAGAAGATGAACAGTGGTTCCAAGGATGGGCTCTGAATTCCAAGTCACAGGGGCAAAACTTTGAACTTCAGGTGTTGCTTTGTAACTAAGCTGCTTCTTTTGTGAGCAACTCTATGGTCAGAAGGGGTAGCACCAGGGGTCAGATTATTTGACAAGGGTTAATAATTTTAAGCAGTACAAGGAGACATGCATGAACATGTATTAACCGCACATATGTAACATATTTATAGATATAAAACATATCTGTGGCAATACCTATGGGTAAGTTTAGGCACACATACAGATTTATTTATACCTGCTATGTGTAATAATGATAATATCCATTTCTCTCCAGGTGACTTAAATTTTTAGCTCCATTTTTTTTTAAAGAAAAGGATGGAATTAATATAGCTTTCAAGACTATTTAAACTACTCTTATTAGCACTGTCATATAAAACATAAAAAGCTAATTATAGCAAAAACTACTGGAAGACCTTATTCAGTAACTAAGTGAACCATTAAGGAAGAAAAATCAGCTAACCATCCTCCCATCTGTCCACCAGTGGTGACATAGTCTGCAGTCAGGCCACTGGTTGAGGATCTAGCTGTGCCATGCACTGGCTGTGTGACCTTGGACGAGTCACTACTTCTCTCTGGTCCTTGATCACCTTAGCCTGAAATGAGCCAAAATTTAGTCTCCTAGCAGCACTGTGGTGAGGGTCACAGGAGACGCAGAGTGTGGAGCAGTGTGGCATGGTGATTTAGGGCTCAGACTGTCTCAGTGTGCCAGGTCATGACTGAGTAACTGGATTAGTAAGACTGAGCTCCTCATGTTTCACTTTCCTCATCTGTAAAATAAGGATGCTGACACCCACATCGTGGGGTCACTGGGAAGCTTGAGTTAATTGAAGTAGAGAGCTTTGCAACAGTGGCGGGCACATAGGAAGAGGAGTGCTAGCTGGTGTGATTAACAAGCCTTAGAGAACTGTGAGGGACTCGTCCTCATCAGCTTCCTGGGGACCAGTGGCCTTGCAGTCCTCTCTCAGGCTTGGGGAAAGAGGCCGGGGGAAGACAAGAGGGAGGGCAATTGCTCTTTCCCTCCCAGCCCCTTAACAAAGCTTCGGGAGTTGAGCAGGCTCTGTGAAGGTCCTTGCTATCTTTCTCCGCAGCATGCCTGCCTCCTCGCCTTGACAGGTGGACATCATTATCTATATCAGGACGGCTGAGTTACTGAAGGGAAAAATTCCACCCTGAAGCTATCAATTTTCCATTTGATCCCTCTCCTCAGGTTGAAGCTTCCTTCCAAAGTCACTTTTAAAATATTTTTACAAAATCTTTGAATGGAGGTTTTATGCAACAGACAATGTCCCCTATTTGAATTATTTCTTTTGTGCCTGGATAGCATTTCTCTTGCCCACCGTCCAGTAAAACGTTAATCACAGAAATACTGAACATTAAAGAGTGTCTTTGACTCTTTGACATATCCATGTCAAGCACTTGGGGGAATGGATATATTATAAGTCTGGAAGGGAACTCAGCTACGAAGTTCACAGCTTCCAACAGAGATGCTGGACGGTGGGATAAGGAGCTCCCTCTGAGCCATGCACTCCTTGGAGTGGGGAGAAGAAACACATTGGCAGAAAGGGACTCACACCCCGAATTTCATGGTGCCATGCATCCCAAGGAGCTCTGTGTGGCCTCCAGGAGCTGTTGTCACACAGACTTAGATCATTTCTTTTTTCTTTTTTTGAGAAGGACTTTTACTCCATTGCCCAGCCTGGAGCGAAATGGCACAATCTTGGCTCACTGCAACCTCCACCTCCCAAGTTCAAGCGATTCTCCTGCCTCGGCCTCCTGAATAGCTGGGATTACAGGCACCCCCCACCATACCCGGCTAATTTTTGTATTTTTAATGTAGATGGGGTTTCACCATGTTGATTAGGATGGTCTCAAACTCCTGATCCGCCCACCTCGGCCTCCCAAAGTGCTGGGATTACAGGCGTGAGCCACCACGCCCAGCCTGGATCACTTCTTTTTGAGGCCTTGAGGATATTAGGCACATCATTTAGCCTCCATGGGACTGTTTCATCACAGGTCATTGTAAGGATTTAATGAGCTAAGGATATTATGGCTTACAAATTTGTGAACCGCTTTTGAGAACTCACTAGGTTGTAGATATTACTCTGACTGCTTTACACACACAATCTCATACAACCCATGGTTTATTCTTTGTGGTGGGCATTATCACCATTCCCTTCCTGTGGCAGACATTAGATTTAGCCATTTGTTCAAGATCCTACAGCTTGTAAATGTGGACTCCAGATACCTGCATTCATTATTGTAAATGCATGCTGCCTGTCTCTCTATGAGGTAGGTAAATAGACGCCCTGTACCCTGACATGTAGGAGATGCTCAAAAAATGCCAGCTCTTTGCCTGTTTGCAGTTAATGTCTGTCTGAGGACTCTTTTTCTAGGAAGGAAGAACACTGCCCATGTGCATGGGGAGACAAAAATGCTTTACACTTAATGCCCTTGGAAAAACCATCAACTACTGATGGATGGCATATTGGTGGCTAAATACCCTAGCTCCCTAGTACCTGATTTGGGGGTGCAGAATATCACCTCCCAGGGTTCCTAAGACTGAGCCTATTGCTCTCCGAAGTATCTTGCTTGGTGGTGTAACCCTTTGTTACAAATTTCCCATCTCTCTGTCTCCTGTTCCAGCTCCCTCACTAGTGCTTTCTGGAATCGCCTTCCAAATAAGCAACTTGCTCACCAATCACTGTCTCAAGTCCTGCTTCTGTGAGCACTCACATCAAGCCTGAACTTTCCGAGAGTTCTGGCCTGTCTGGTTGATCTTGGATGCTCTGGCAGGTGGTACAGAGCCTGGGAAAGAGGAGGTGTCCAGCACGTGCTTCATGTGACAGGCAGATGAAAGCAGAGGGTGCACAGGTGGGTGCCCTGGATTCAAGCCTTGGCTTGGACATGTGCTGGCTCTGATCCTGGGCTAGTTACATAGCTCCTTTTAGCCTTAATTTACTCATAAGGATAAGAATTCTTGCAGGATTATTTCTGGGCTTGCACAAAATTCACAGACAGCAACTAACATGTAGTGAGTATCCAATAAACAGTAGCTATGGTGACACTATGTAGAAGGCACTGGGGTTTAGACTCCCAGCTTGCCGGTCACATTGGCAAGTTCAAGTCCCATGATGCAATGAGGTTAGCAGCTGTTGAATAAACTATTGATAACACTTCCTCCAAAAGGCGGTCTGAGCTTGTATGTGGCTTGAGCTAGGCACCTCTGTTGAATCGGGCCACTCTTTTTAGCAACAGCCTCCAATGGGCGTCTCTGGCAAAAGGGATGAGGGAGGAGGTGGATTTTCTAAGTTCATTCTTTGGGAAAAAAAATGAGTTTCTTTTATCCCAAGTTTGAGAACGGTCTGTGGAGGTCAATACATTTTTGCTCCAAAGTCAACGGCTTAGACAAAAGGCATTTGACTAAAAGGATAAACAGATGCAAAATACCCCAGCTACAGGCCTGGCTCTTCTCCAAGAACAGTGGAGGGCCCCTGGAAGTGGAACCAATTGGACCAATGCCTCACCTTCCTCTGTAATCTTTTTGAATGCCCCCCTCTCCACTCTTTCAATTAAATGTGTTAGACTTGCAGAGGCAATTTCTGAAACGGGACCTGATAGAACAAGAAGCATGAGCTCTGCCAGCATTCTAAGGCAAGTGGGCCAGGCCTCTGTTCCAGAGTATGAGACTGTCTTCACCAAAACTTTTATTCGCAGAAGCCGCAGGAGAGATAACCTGCATTATCTGAACATATAAGCTGTTTCTTTTTCTTTTAATTAAGTAAGCCCATGAGCCATGCATCCTGCATTCAGGAAAATTACTCTCAGAAGATCTCAGCGTGTCTACATTGAACTCTGTGGACATTTAAACTTACACTATATGGTATGAGTTTAAGTGGCCTCTGCCGTGGTATATCATGGACTCGGAGCGTACGCGCTGCGTGTTGAATATCCGGGTCTAGGCAGCGCACACAGGGATGACTATCCCCTCCAAAGGGAAGGCGATTTTCTTATAACACCCTTTGTTGCGTATATTAGGCCATTCTTGTACATTGCTATAAAGGAATACCTGATGTGTGTGGGTGATGGCAAGAATTTATGCCATCAATGTGTGTGCGTGTGTGTGTGTGTCAGAGAGAGAGAGTGTGTGTGTGTGTGTGTGTGTGTTTGGGAGTGTCACAGTCCTTTAAATTGGGGGAAGAATAGAGGCCAGGGATGGTGGCTAACTCCTGTAATCCCAGCACTTTGGGAAGTGCAGGCAGGCGGATCATTTGAGGCCAGGAGTTGGAGACCAGCCTGGTTAACATGGTAAAACCCCATGTCTATAAAACTACAAAAATTAGCCAGGCATGGTGGCGTGCCCCTGTGGTCTCAGCTACTCAGGAGGCTGAGGCAGGAGGATCAATTGAGCCCAGGAAGTTGAGGCTACAGTGAGCGGAGATCACACCACTGTACTCCAGCCTGGGCAACAGATAAAAATTATTAATAAAATAAAAAAATAAAAAGAGAGAAAATTTCAATAACTTTCAGAGGGATGAGTGCTCTCACATCCCCCGCTGCCCCACAATTCTGCGTCTCCTGTAACTTCAGGGTTCACACCTTGATGCTCCTCCTGAGGCATCTTAGTTTGTGTCTCCCATTTGTGGGGAGGGAGCACCAGGGGAGTGCACGTATGGTTCTGAGAAGAGATGCACTGTGGCAAGAAGGGATTTGCTATTCCGTTTAACACGGAGAAATTTCCATCTTTGTAAGTGATCGTTCTTATTGACCCTCCAGGTGAATTTGTGATGTAAAGTTCCTTTTGCTTGAAAATATGTGTGAGACATTATGACACTCATTACACTCTATTCTAGAAATATCTATAAGGAAACAGATAGGAAGTTGATGAACTTGCTTCATTCGAGTTTTAGGTGGGTGGAGGTGTCTGAGATTTTCCTATGAGGAAGACTTGTTGAATTCAAATGTTTTATTATCTGGTCTTTAAGAAAAACTCTAGGCTGGGGGGTGGGGGGGTTAGAGGAGGGATAGCAGGGGTGGGAGTACTGAGGAGGAATAACATTAGGAGAAATATCTAATGTATATGATGGGGTAATGGATGCAGCAAACTCCCATGGCGTGTGTATACCTATGTACCAATCCTGCGTGATCTGCATATGTACCCCAGAACTTAAAGTATAATAAAAAAAATTTTTTTAAAGCTCTAGGCTGATGGAGATTTGTGTTCTGTTGTCTTCCACGGGAGTTTTTAGTAAAAAGACCCTGTGCCAAGAGCCACGGCAGCAGGTGCTCTGGCCCAGCAGCATGCCCAGGGCAGGACATTTAAGAAGATCAGAGAGAAAGAGCTTCCTTTCTTCTTGAGCTTCCCCTAGACCAGCCTTGGAGGAAAGCGGTGGGTATTTACTGAGGTCCTAGATGATGCCAGGACAACTTTTCATCTGCATGAGCCGCCTGTCCCCTGCAGACTAGAATCTGCCATCATGTTCCATAGGTAAGGAAACTGAGGCTCAGATGGTCTGAGTAACTCCCCTCATCATGTGATTGTGAAATGCCACCACCTAGAAGATGCCTCGTGTTTGACTCTGAGCTCCCATGTCTCTGGATCTAAGCAAACGCAGTGACCATTTGATCGGAGGGATGACACTCCAATACAACCAAGACTCAGTCCTCTCCACCAGACACACGTCTTTTTGTGTTTTGTTGGAAACAGACACAGCAGCAAATTGTTATGGATGGTAAAGACAGCCCATGGTTGTTGAGCTCCCATTTGAGTACTAAATAACAGCCTCATTCTCAGGCCTGAGTTCCTGGCGCTTGGCCTGGGACACAGACAGGAGCCAGCTGGTCACCACACTGGCCAGACTTTCTGAGTGTTCAGAGAGGTATATCCACCGGCAAGGGTGTGCTGCTGCTCATCCCAGCCTGGCTGAGCCCGGAGCCATCCTTACCGTTCCTCAGTCAGCCTTCAGTACATCAGGAGTGTCCTCAGCACACGTCTTCACTTCCTGCCTGAAGTTCAGTTCTCACCCTTTTAACAGGAACCAAGTCCAATTAAGTAATTTATTTATCACTAAACTAGCATCCCTGTCCTTAGAGAGTTGAAGAATGTTATTTTATGAAAGGAACCATTTATTAATTTGCTTTTCAGTAGGCATTATCTGGGCACCAATTCTTTTCTGATTGGCTTTGCCCTGGGGTCTGGGGTGATGAAGACAGGCATGGCCCTGATCATGCCTTTGAGAAGCTCATGGTCTAGTGCACAGCTCTGATGCAGATGTGGAAACCTGCAATGCCGCGTGAAACGTGATGCAATGAAGGTAGTGAACCTGGGCAGGCTGCGCAGAGGACGGGGATGAACTCACCACTGAATGAAAGCAAATCTAGGAAGGCTTCCCTGAGCAAGTGAGGTTGGATGAAACTTGGCAGATGACTTGGGATCCTCCAGGAGGAAAAGAAAGGAAGGGTGCTCAGGCAGGAGGGACTGCATATTTAAGGAAAGCGACCCGTACACAGATATGGTACCAGTAGACTGAGCTGCAATTGGAGCACAGGAGGGGAACTGGATCGAGAGACACGTCCATCCAGGATGACCTGGGTCTCCATGGTGCATCTGTCCCTAAGGAGCTGAATGGACCCAGTAAGGTGTGGACAATGAAGGGTTATGTCCGCTGGTCTCCCCACTCCCCTCCAGGGCAGGATTCTAGGACCATGATGCTATGAACAGCTGGGTGCCAGGTGGCCCAGGACTGCAGGCCCCGCGTTCCTGGGTAAATTCAGAACAGCTGAGCACCCCGGCCCTTTCCTCAAAGTGCATTGTCCACACAGGCCCCCTTTGGCAGAAAAACTGACTTTCATTCTTGGGAGCTCTGGAGATTTGGGACAGTTCACAAAGCCTGCCCCTTCCTCTTCTTCCATTCATTAATTATTGTCGTCGGGAACTTCTATTTATCAGGCACCGAGCACAGGTTCTGGGGAGAGATAGACCCGTGTAGAATGCCCGTGATCTGATACAACTGGGCTCCTGCAAGAGCTACCAGATCACGGATGTTAGTTAATTAGGAATTCAGAGCCTGCCATTCGAAGGTGGTTGATAACCAGCTCTAAACATCATTATGTCCGCAGCCAACAGAGCGACTGGCCGCCTCCCGGCCAAGCCACCCCGCCCCCTGGGAGGGAAAGTGGTTCCCTGCATTTCTAACAGCACCTGAGCGTCCCAGGCAAAGCTTTGCTGTCAGGTCAGTGCCAGGCCAGCCCGCACAGCGCTTGGTCTGCTTGGACTGCAGCTCTGCTTTCCAGTTTTCTCTTATACACTCCCAGCCTCACTTTGCTCATCTGTCACATGGGGCTGATGCCAGATCCCTGCTGCATTGCTGGTGTGGGAATGTGACGACCACAGGATGAAAGAAAATGGCAAACCATGGACTTACGTGCCAGTCGATGAAGGTTCAGAAACTCTGAAGGGTGACATCCGAAAGTGATTCCTGTATTCTTTCTTTGTCTTTGGGACTATTACGTTTCTAAATTCTCTGAGGGCTCCCATGAGGATCATGGAGAGAATGTCAACCCTGTCTTTTGTGGGAGATTCATTCTGCAGGGGTTCAACTAGCAGGACTCACCACCTTGGCTTTGAGCGGCTGAAAATCCAGTTCACAGTGGATTAAAAACATCCAGTTGTCTATCTTGATCCAGGAGGGAATCGGGCTGTGGACTTCCCAGTCTCTTTTTATGTATAGGTGTAGGGCAAAGGAAACAGAGGAGAGAGTGAGGGTCATTTTGGGGCCTGGGAAACTTGTGACTCTAGAATTGAGGGGGAAGAGAAAGTGAATTCATAAACATCTAGTTGAGAAAATGGTGCTACTTTTTTCCTTTCTCCATCCTTCTATAAACATCCCAAAGGTTGAATGACAAACGGCTCCAGGGAAAATTAACAAAAATGGTGATGGAAGTTTAGTTTTAGGGTTTTTTTGGGGGAGGGAGTAGGTTTATTTTGTTTTTTACAGAGCATGCATGAAGGATCCCAGTTTTCCCTATCTAGTTGGTATAGCAAGTGAGGCATGGCCCTGGCTTTCTGTCCCTGGGCTGAGACTTGAGTAAGGAGACCTGACCACCATGGAAGGGCATCCCTTCCTGCTCAGAGCAAGGCTGCAAGCTGCTGCCCTGAAAACTCTCTCCTCTGAGGGGCTGAGCTCCGGCTTCCCTCTTGCTGCAGGCTGTGCTGGTGAGAGCTCAAAACACATGCTGCAGAGCAGTGCAATTGTTTCTGTTCCCCATTAGACAGCCAATTCATTCCTCTCAATGTTTCTGGCACCTGATTTGCTTCTTGGCACATCTTAGGCCCTCAGTATGTCTTTACTGATTGAATAAATGAACAACAAGGAGGAATGCTCAGAGCATGGTTGCTGAATTACAGAACACTGAATACACTTCTCATGCCTATTATCTAACTCGACTCTCATAGTCACCCTAATCAGACAGAGAGGAAGATGGGAAGTCATCATCTCCATTTGACCCAGAAAAATACTGATGTCCAGATAAGTTAGGCAACTAACTCAAGGACAAAATGCTAGTGACTGATTGCTGAGGTGGCTTGGTACCCAGCTCCACTGTTTGTGCAAAGATGATGGAAAGGTCAGTGGGCTCTATGCTGAAGGTTTTCACCAACTCAGTCCCTGATCCTGACCCACCCTACCTTTCTTCTCCTCCCCAATAGTTGTGGTGGGGCCTTGGATTTCATGCAAACATGTGGCCAACCCAATTGCTGATCTTCCTGGATCTGCCCTGATCCTGTCAGTTTCCCCTTTACAAGGCCCTCCGTGGGAATGCACATCCAGGCTGGAGCAGCGAGGAGGAGACAGAATCCCATTCTCACTCATCACTTTCCAGGGACTGCTTGACACTTGGGCTAGATGACAAAGCCTCTCTACCACCAGGCTCCACTCAGGAGGCCACAGGGGGTGTTTCCGGGCAGATGTTGGCCCCTAGCCACATGAGTCCACCCTGTTGGACCCCTCGATCATCTGGCCCAGCTGTGCAAAAGCTTTAGAACTAATCCACAAGAATGTCCTTTTCAGCTTTGATTGGCTGCTGGTGACATCATAGGAATCTGGGGGAAGTGATTTTTGTGCATATCTTGTTTTATATGTCTTTGATTAATAAACATTGGGCAATCAAATTAATTATGTCAGCCTAAGAACAGATTGGTTGGCAAAATATTTTGAAAATGTAAAGTTCAGTCAACTAAGACCTGATTAGAGTTGTAACCCTCTCAGCGTGCAAATGAGGAGACCAAGAGCCAGCAGGAAAGATTTTTTTGTCTAAATTAATATCCAAACTCAAGTTTCCTGACCCAAGCCAGGGCCCTTATCCTTTACTCACGACTACCGAGGAAGGATCTTCCAAGGAGACAATGAGATTTTAAAAATGTCATATACAAGACAGCACTTCTCCATGGTACACATGTAAGATACTGCACATGTATGTATGTACAGAGGACATGCGTGGGTACTCTGTCAGAAGGTGTCTAGTTGTAATAGAATGATGCTGTATTTGTTTTTCAGGCTGTAGTAACAAAGTACCACATATTTGGTGGCCTAAACAACATAAATAGATTCTCTCATAATTCTGGAGGCCTGAAATCTGAATTAAGGGATCAACATGCTTCTTCCGAGGCTGGCAGAAGAGAGACTGTGCTCCGGGCCCTCTCCCCTCTGGTCTGAAGGTTTCTGATAACCTTTGCCATTTCTTGGCTTGCAGAAGGATCACCCCAATCTCTGCCTTCATCTTTGTGTGGCATTCTCTGTGTGTCTCTGTCCAAATTCCCCCTTTTTATGGTGACACCAGTCATAATGGATTAGGGCCCACCCTAATGACTTTATCTTAACTAATTGCGTCTACCATGGCTTATGTCTCCAAATACGGTCACACTCTAAAAAGACTGGGATTAGGACCTCAACATACTAATTTCTTTTTTGGAGAGGTAGGAGTGGGAGAGGAGAGAACACAATTCAAGCCATAAAAGATGTCTTTTTCAAGAGTTCAAGACCAGCCTGGTCAACATGGTGAAACTCCATCTCTACTAACGATACAGAAAAGTTTAGCCAGACATGGTGGCAGGAACCTGTAATCCCAGATACTCAGGAGGCTGAGGCAGGAGCATCGTTTGAACATTTGAGGAAGAGGTGGCAGTGAGCTGACTGTGCCACTGCACTCCAGCCTGGGCAACAGAGTGAGGCTACATCTAAAAAAAAAAAAAAAAAAAAAAAGGATGCTTTTAATAGAGACTACCTGCTGATACAAAAAAAATATTGTCTCGAATACATTCTAGACCTTCCACCTGGATGAGTCCATTTACTTCACTGAATATGAATTTCTTCACCTTTAAGGTGAACGTAAGGATAACCACTTGAAGGGGACATGTATGCTTTGGTTTGTCCAGCAAGATGAAAACTTAAGGATCAGACAGGGTGAAGACTTGACCAAGTTCACATGGAGTAAGCGACAAAGTCTGGGCTTACCCTTCTGGTTTCCTAAAGTAGCTCTTTCTACTTTATTGGACAGCCTCTCTATCTTTAGTATATTTTCTCCACATTGAAGTTTTTTTTTTTTCCTCTACATACAAAGAAAAATAGCATAAAGGAAAAGTCTTCTGAATGACATATGGGAGATCTGAGTTCTAGAGTCCAATCTCCCTCTACTTACATGTGTGAGTTTAGGCATTGATATATCTCAGACATTCATGACTTCATGGTTGTTGTATATCAAGAACTATATTTAGCTTATTACCTGGGAAATGGTAAATGTGAAAAAATGACTATGTCCCCAAAACGAAATCTGACTGCATGCTCTGTGTAAGAGACACATCTAAAAATAAGACAATGTAGAATGTCTGAAAGTGAAAGAATGCTAAAAGATATATCAGACGAATGCTAATAACAAATAGGTATTCCACTTAGGTATAAAATATATATTTTATGTATAGAACAAAACATAGGCACTTACAAAAATAAGTATTCCACTTAGGTTGCTTCCCTAACTTGGCTATTGTGAATAGTGATGAAATGAGCATGGGAGTATAGATTTCACTTTGACATACTGATTTCAATTCCCTTGGATATATATCCAAAAGTGGGATTCCCGGATCATATGGCAATCCTATTTTTAGTTTTTTTGAGGAACCTCCATACTAATTTCAGAAATTGCTATACTAGTTTAAATTCTCACTCCCAATATACAAGGGCTTCTTTTCCTCCGCATCCTCACCAACACTTGTTATCCTTTGTCTTTTTTATTTTTATTTTATCTTTTTGGAGACAGGGTCTTGCTCCATCACCCAGGCTGGAGTGCAGTGGCACAATCACTGCTCACTACAACCTCTACATCCTGGGCTCAGGTGATCCTCCTACCTCAGCCTCCCAAGTAGCTGAGACCACAGGCGCTCACCACCATGCCCGGCTAATTTTTGTATTTTTTTGGTAGAGTCAAGTTTTTGCTATGTTGCCCAGGCTGACTGGTCTTGAACTCTTGAACTCAAGTGATCTACCTGCCTTACCCTCCCAAATGCTGGGATTACAGCCATGAGCCACTGTGCCTAGCCCATCATTTATCTTTTTGATAACAGCCATTCCAACAGGTGTGAGATAATGTCTCATTGTCGTTTAAATTTGCATTTCTCTGATAATTAGCGGTGTTGAGCATTTTTTAATGTATCTGTTGTCCATTTGCATCTCTTCTTTTGAGAAATGTCTGTGCAGAACTTTTGCCCATTTAAACAATTGGGTTATATGATTTCTTGCTATTGAGTTGAGCTTCTTATATATTTTAGATATTAGCTATTAGACATGATTAGATATTAGATATTAGATATTCGATATTATACATTTGTATGGTTTACATTTGTCTTCTTCCACCCATGGGTTGTCTCTTCACCCTAATTGTTTCCTTTGCTGTTCAGAAGCTTTTTAGTTTGATACAATCCCATTTGTATATTTTTGCTTTTGGATCCTGGGCTTTGGGAGTCCTGTTCAAGAAACCATTGCTCCAACCAATGTCATGAGGCTGGTTTTTTGTTGTTGTTGTTGTTGTTTTTGTTTTTTAAAGTAGTTTTACAATTTTAGATCTTACATTTAAGTATTTTATTGATTTTGAGTTTATTTCTGTAGATGGTGCAAGATTAGGGTCCAATTTTATTCTTTTGCCTGTGGATATTCCGTTTTCTCAATACCAGGTATTACAGATTCTCTTTTCCCCACTGTGTATTCTTGGAAACTTTATCAAAAATCCATTGACCATAAATACTTGGGTTTATTTCAAGGTTTTCTATCCTGTTCATTGGTCAACGTATTTTGTTTTATGCCAGTATCATAGTTTTTTGATTAAAATAGCTCTATCACATATTTTGAAATCAGAGAGTGTGTGATGCTTCTGGCTTCATTCTTTTTCTTAAGATTGCTTTGGCTACTTGGAGTCCTACAATGCAAATTTTAGGATTGTTTTTTATTTCTGTAAAAACTAACATTGAAATTTAGGTAGGAATTGCCTTGAATCTGTAGATCGTTTTGGCTAGTGTCCATCAATGCATGAATGGATAAAGAAAATGTGGGCTATATACACAATGGTATACAATATAACCTTGAAAAAGAGGGAAATCTTGTCATTTGTGACAACATGGATGGAATTGGAAGATGTTACACTTAGTGAAATAAGCCTGGCAGAGAAAGACAAATACTGTATTATCTCACCTATATGTGGAATCTAAAAAAAGGTCAATCTTTAAGAAACAGAGTGTAGAAAGGTAATTTCCAGAGTCTGGGATAAGGGTGAAGTAAAAAGAAAACGACGATGTTGATTCAAAGATACAAAGTCTCAGTTAAGACTAAAAGAATAAGTAATGTACATCATGGTAAACACATTTAATAATAATGTACTCTTTAAAAATTACTAAAATAGTAGATTTTTAAAATTCTCACCAAAAAAAGCTGGTGAGATGCTAGATATATTACTTTGACCAAATATTTCTACATAGATAAAAAAAAAATCATGTTGTATCCTATAAATATATACAATTGTTGTCAGTTAGAATGAATACATTTTAAAATAGGTATTCAAATTAATATTAAAAATTCCAAATAAAAAACTTATTGTTAGGGATTTGGTTAGTCATTGCTTATAATAAAAAGAATACTTTATCTGAATATACAATAATCATGAACCTGAATGCAACCAACAACACAATTACAAATTATATAAAGCAAAAGTTTGCAGAGTTATAAACAGACATTAGAAAATTCATAACTAGAGTAAGATTATTTTAGTAAACCTCTTCTGAAACTGTTAGTAAAGATACAGAAAATGTGAACAACCTGCTGAAATCTTAAGCTACATATAAAATTCTGAAAAACACAGAAAATACTCATTTTGAAGAATATCTATGTACTGTTTAAAAACACTGATCATGTAATAAACTGAATGAAAGTTTCAATCAATATTTTTGATACTATTTGATTTGTACATCCAATAGATACAATCTCTAAATCTATTGCAAGGAAATTAGAGATTAATGAAACAGTCTCTCCCAATCTGATCATCTGCTTAGACACTAAAACAGAAGAATGCTATGTTTATTAATTCATGGAACACAGAAGGAGGCATAATGTAAATAACAAAATATTTAAAACTAAATAAGAAAATCATTACCTATAAAATGTCTAGTAAAATTAAAGTGTTATTTAGATGGGAATTCATAATTTTCAAGGCACACATTAAGAAATATTAGTTTAAAAATTAAACAGGCACTTAACTCAGTAAATCAATAAAGACAATAGAGTAAGCCTAAAGAAAGTTGAAGCAAAGATATAATAAAGATATGAGCAAATATTACAAAAAAATAGGATTAAATAAATCAAAGCTAGCTATTTAGAAGACTACTGAAACAGAAAATCCTCTGGTGAAATTAATTGAAAAAAGGCAAAAATAAAAAATGTTAGAAAAAAGTATTTGTGATAGATATGAAAATATTTTTTATGAACAACTTAATTGCAGTAAATATAACAATGTAGATGAAATAGATAATTTTTAAAACTATGAATTACTGCAATCAGGTGAAAAGAAAGAAAATATCTGGATACACCAATTACCATTAAAAAGTAAACTCACTGATATACAAATTACATTAATTATATCTATTTTAGAAAGACACCAAACCTTGGTTGTCTTATAAATAAACTTTACCAGACTATCAGGGAACAAATATACCATAGCTTTTTATTTTATTTTATTTTATTTTTTATTTTTAACAATTTTTTCCTAATAAAGAGGAAGAAACCTACTCAACCTTTTTATGATGCTAATTTTAGCTTGATTTTAAAATTAGTAAAGGACAGATCAAGAGGAGAAAAATTGCAGATTTTTCTTAGAGAGAGGCAAAAATAATAAATAAAATATTAGGAAACCAAATTCAATAGTGAATTAAAATATTACATGCTAGACTGATCTCAGAAATGCATAATTTGTTTTAAAACCACAAAGTTTATTAAAATACACCAGAGCATCAACAAATTGATGTATAAAACAATGGATAAAATTCAATACATCTCTGTGATAAACACTTTTGATAACTAATTAGAAGGTAGGCATGTCTATTATTAAAATAAAAGATTCTCAATACATTTGAGAAGATTTAAATACAAATTTGATACAAATTATGTTGTAACATAACAAAATGATTTAGAAACCAATAAAATAAAATATCCAGAAAAATTTCAAGTACTGAGAAATTAAACAACATAACTGTAATTAACTATGGGTCAAAGAAGAAATTGCAATGAAAACTAGAAAATATCATAAACTGAATGAAAATAAAATCACAATGTATTAAAATCTGTGGTATACATACAGCTAAAGCAGTTTTTTAGAGGAAAATGTTTGTATTAAATTCATGTAGTGGAAAAAGGAGTGCCTCAAATCAATGAGCTAATTGTCCATAAAAGAAACTTAAAGAAAAGAAAGAGCAAAGTAAACCCAGAGCTATGAAAAGAAGAAAACAACAAAATAGAAGAACAGAATTTAATGATGTAGAAAATAGAAAACTAATAGAAAAAAAATGACCAGTCAAAATCTGATTGCTGGGAAGGATTAATAAAACTAATGACTCTCTAGACATGATGATCAATATAAAAATGAGAGAAGACACAAATTACCACTAAAGGAATGAAAGAGGTGACAGCCTTACCACTAAAAATAAGAAAATAACATAATGAAGTATTATGAATAACATTATGCCAAATAAGTCAGAAACTTAGGTGAAATGGGCAAAATCATTGAAAGACACAAAGTATGAAACTAACTTAAGAAGATAGCCTGAAAATCCTTGTGTTTATTATATAAATTAAAGTTGTATTTAATGCCCCCCAGCCAGGCACAAACTCCCAGCAAAAATATTTCATAGGTGAATTCTACCATATATTTAAAGAAGACATCTAACCAATTCTAATGGAATTATTTCAGGATATGTGAGAAGAACTATTTCTCAACCCGTTTTATGAGACTTGCATCATCATGATACTATAATCAGACAAACATAGCACCCTTAAAGAACAGGGTAGGTGCAGTGGCCCATGCCTGTAGTCCTAGCACTCTGGGAGGCCAAGGTAAGAGGATTGCTTGAGCCCAGGAGTTCTAGACCAGCCTAGGCAACATAGTGAGACCCCATTTCTGCAAAAAATACAAAAATTAGCTGGGCATAGTGGTGCTCATCTGTAGTGCCAGCTACTCAGGAGCCTGAGGTGGGAGGATCAAGAAGTTGGAGCTGTGGTGAGAAGAAATCATGCCACTGTGCAACAGATGGAGACCCTTTATTTAAAAAAAGAAAAGTGAGGAAGGAGGCCAGACTAGACTGGATGTGGGGCTTGGACACCAGACTAAATTGAGAGCTAGATAAAACAGGTCTGGGGTGGAAGCACCTCCCCATAAGACATGCCCACCAGTGTGCCATGTCAGTTTACCATTGCCATGGCAACACTCAGAAGTTACTGCTCCTTTTGATGGCAATGACCCAGCAACCCAGAAGTTAACCACCCTCATTCTAGAAATTTCTGCATAAACTGCCCCTTAATTTGCATATAATTAAAAGTGGATATAAATAAGAGTACAGACCTGCCTCTGAGCTGCTGCTCTGGGCACTCGGCCTATGGGGCAAGCCCTGCTCTGCAAGAAGCAGCCTCCCTGCTGCTGCTGTACGGCGCCACATCAATAAAAGTTCCTGATGAAAACCAGCAGCCTGTTCTTGAATTCTTTCCTGGGTAAAGCCAAGAAACATCTTGGGCTAAGCCTCAATCTTGGGGCTTGCCTATCCTGCATCAAAAGGGCACTATAGAGCAATATCCCTGAAGGACATAGATGCAAAAATCTTTTAAGAAATTCATTTTTGCAAATAAAATCCAACAACACACATACAAATGTCTTAATGTATCATAACCAAAAGAAGTTTATCCCAGTAAAACAAATTTAGTTTAGCTTTCCAAAATCAATCAATGCAATTCACTGTAATAGCAGACTGAAAAGGAAAATATGTTTTAATAAATGCAGAAATACATTTATTAAATTCAACACCTATTAAACTCTATGTAAACTAGGAACTTCATACAAACTAGGAATAGAAAATTCTCTCACCCTGCTAAAGGGAATCTAGCAAAAACTTCTAGCAAACCTCATAATTTATAGTGAGAGACTGAATTTTTCCCCAAAAGAATAGAAACAAGGCACAACTACCCATGCTCACCATTTATATGTAATATGCCAGAGATCCACGCTTCTGCAACCAGAGAGCAAAAAGGACATAAAATGTACCCACATTAAAACAAAAGAAGTAAATCTGTCATCATTAATAGGAACTTGATTGTCTATGTAGAAAAGTCTAAGAATAATATAATTTTTAGAATTTAAAAAATTCTTTAACTGAGTTTAGCTAGACCATAGGATACCAAATCAGTATACAAAAATCAAATGTATTTTCCATACATTTGGACAGTTAAAAAATTGAAATTTAAATAAACAATACCATGTACCAGAACATAAAATAATATGAAATATGTAGGGACAAATTTAATAGAATATTTGCAAGATCTGTACACTCAAACCTATAGAACACTGCTGAATTAAGTTTAAAAAACCCAAATAAATGGAGAGATAAAACACGTTAAGGACTGGAAAAGTATCATTTAGAATTCTTAAATTCAACTATAGATTTCATAAAATCCCAATCAAAAGTAGAATTTTTTAAAGCGGCGAGCTGATTCTAAAGTTTATATGGAAATACAAAATACTTAGAGAACATTTTCTGAAGAATTACAGTACCTAAGTTGAAGCTTCCTGTAAACTACAGTAATCAAGTCATCATGCTATTGGTGTAAACACAGACATAATAGATCAGTGGAAAATAATCAAAAGTAGAAAAATAGACCCTCACATGTACGGTCAATTGAATTTCAACAAAGCTGCCAAAGTAATTCAAAAGGGAAATAATAGTCTTTTCAACAAATGGTACTTGAACAATTGGACATTCAGATTGAAAACAATGAAGTTCAACTCTTATCTAATACTATATAAACAATGAATTAGGAATGAATCATACATGTCAATATAAGAACAGCTAAAATTGTAACGCTTCTAGTTAAAAATGCTGGAAAAAATATCTGTGACCTTGAGGTAGGTGAATATTTCTTAGAACACACAAAATTAACATAAAAAGGAAAAAATAATAACTGAAACTTATAAAAATGAAAAGCTTTTGCCTTTCATAAGACAGTGTTAAAGAAATAAAAAGACTGGGAGAAATATTTGCAAAACAGATATCTGACGAACAGTTAATATTCAGAATATATGAAGAACTCCCACAACTCAATAATAATAAGAAAAACAACCTGATTTTAAAAATTGTGATTATAAAAGTTGAGCAGACATTTCACCAAAGAAAACACAAATATGGCAGATAAATCCATGAAAAAGCTCTCAAAATTATTTGTCTTTAGGGAAAAATAAACTGAAAGTATCGTTTTAAAACTGGGGCGCATCTGATACCAAGTGTTGGTTGAGGGTGAGGAGCAGTTTCCACTGTCATAGATGGCTGCTAAAAATGCAAAGTGGTGCAATAGTTTGAAATACAGTTTCTTATAAAGTTATAATACCTACCATACTGTCTGTCAATCTTATTCATAGATACTTTCCCAAGAGAAATGAAAACTTATGTCCACACAAAGACTTCGAAGGAGTTAAAAATATAACCCTCTAGCATATTGACTATTTAAGTTAAAGGCACTTGGGAAACAGCGGGTGCAAAAAGATTACTCTGACCTTTGTGCTGTTTCTTAAAAGCAAAAGGTGAAATTCCCTTGTGAAAGATGCAACATCTTTATTCTCAAGGATGAGAAATGGAGACCAAGAGAATTCTGCACAGACCTTGTTAAAGTAACTCTTTCAAGTCTCCCTACATGATTTAGTTGCTTCTTCAAACTTACTATTCTTTATCCAACTCATATTTATGTAACTGATTCTAACTGCTTCTTTGGTGCTTCATTTCTTTATGAGGGCTCCCATGCTGCATAACACTTGTATTAAATACATTTGTATGGTTTTCTCTGGTTAATTTATCTTATGTCAATTTAATTCTCCAACCCAGCTGGGACCCTGAAAGGATTAGGGTAGGATTTTGTCTCTCCTTCAACTTGTACTTGAATATTCATAGTAGCTTCATTTGTAATTGTGAAAAAAAAATACCCGGAAAGTACTCAAATATCCATCAACTGATGAATAAATAAACGAATGGTGGTATATTTACACAAGAAAATAGTACTTAGCAACAAAAAGGGACATGCTGCTGATACAGGCATCAACATTGATGAATCTCAAAACCGTTAAGCTAAATGAAGAAATTCAGATGCCAAGGCTACATACTGTATGATTAATTATACATAATTAAAAATTTAAAACAATTATATGGACAAGTAGATCGGTTGTTGCCCAGGGTTTAGGGGAGGGGCTTAACAATAGATGAACATTCAGGAGATTTTTGGGGGAATGAGAATGTTCTATTCCATCATTGTGACCACGAACATTTGTCAAAACTTATCAAACTGTACACTCTAAACTAGTGAGTTTTATTTTCTTTAAATTATATATCAATAAACCTGATTTAAAAAAACATAATATAAACACTGTAGAAAGACAAGCTGAGGGCTGGGAAAATATAATTCCAACATCCTTACCTAACCAGGATTTGTATCATGGAATCAGAAAATGCATTTTTTTCTTACAATGTAATAAGAAAGATACAAGAAGAACAGGAGAAAAGCAGGCACAGGTTATGAACAACAAATTATAGAAGAGAAAATCCTACAGGACAGTGAACACATTTTCACCATGTTTCAGGGAAATGCAAATTAAGATAACATCCAACATTATTTCGATCCCTTTGGAGTAATTCAAATTTAAACAATAAAGCAGCAAATATTTTGTGACTCCATGCCGCAGATGGGAGTAGATATGTCTTCTGGCTTCCTGGCACCTCTAGTATACGTAGGATCTGAAGTTAATCACATGTTTCTCTTGAATCCTGAGCAAGTGTCACCAACTATGTAGATATAGATGGAGATATAAATACAATTCATTTGTTGTCTATCTTCCCCTCCATAGTGTAGGCCCTTTGAGGGCAAACAGTTGGTTTTACTCAGCGCTCTGCTCTCAGGGCATAAGACAGTGCCTGAGAAATGAGGGAATCCGTAGACTACTAGAATGAAGATGGAGGTAGCAGCATTAGTGATTACCAGCAAAGGTGACAGATGGGGCAACAGGCATGGCTCACTGGTGCATAGCCAGTGATGACGGCTGTGCTGGTGGCAGGCATGCTGCAGAGGTGCCACCAGGGGTACCCAATTGCACTTCCTTTAAGACTAGGCTTGTGATTTCGGTTGCCTGGCCTCTCCCCCAGCTGCCCTTCTCCCAAGCCTGTATCTTCAGGATGTCTATTTCTTCTGTCAGCCCCCACCACAACCTTCTAATTAAATCCTTTTCTGCTTAATTTAATGAGGGTCTGTTTCTGTTGTTTGTGACTAGGACCCCTGATGATGACAAAGGCACTGCTGTTAAAAGGAATTAACGAGATCTGTGCATATTGATGTGGATTAAACTTAAAACAATTTTAAGTGAACAAAAGCAAGTTACAGAATGATATATGTGGTATCATATATGCACCAAACAATACTGTCTATTATTTATAGATAAAAACATATACAGTACGGCATTACAAATATAATGGGAAGTACATGCAACATCTTCAAAATGCTAAAGACCTCTAGGAAAAAGAGTGCGGAATGAGAGAATAAGAGAGTGTAATAAGTTTACATTTGTAAACATTTATAAACTTATTATCTTTATTTTGTTTATATTTGACATATTTCATAATTATTAAAAGAGATTAGACAGTTTTTTTCTCCTTCCTTCCATGTGTGCCTCGTTTTCCACAGTGACCCTAACCAGAGCCACCACCTCAGGACCCATGGATTTTCAAGAGCTGAATTTGGAATCTACTGGTCCAGATGAAGGACCTGCCCCCTCTTTGGAAAATGTGATCACTGTGGTTACAGCTACTGCTGCCTCGGTTGTCAAAATAATCAAGCATTTCTTAAAAATGTTAAATGGTGCTTAGTGATAGGAAATTTACACTCCAAATGGGATTAAGATCGTCATATAATAGAATTGAATCTTTAATGTATGGATTAACCATTGTTTCAATGAAGCAATAAAAATAAGTCCTTATAAATGTTATTAAACATAGAATACAATGAATCTTTACTGTTAAGATAGTTGTTACATTTTTTTAAATCAGAAAAAAAAGCACAGTTTGCATTCTATCATATTTTAACTGATTCCTTAGCAAAGACTACCATCAATTAAGGTTTTATATGTGTGTGTGTGTGCGTGTGGACATACACACACACACACACACACACACACATAATATCTTCTTAAAATCTTTATAAAATCTTGTTATGATCTAGTGAGAACATTAATACTATAAATGTATCCTGATGTTTCGCTGAAAAGGCTGAGAGTTGTGATGGGATGAGATTAAGCACAACCTTGTGGAATAGTAATCAAACTTGTATTTTTAATACACTCAACACTTTCTACATTTTTTTCCTCTTTTAAAACTCAAAAATCTTCCAACTAGGTGTGGAGGCCAGGAATTATGCTCACGACATACGTGAAAGACTGATGTGCAGAGAGAAATGCCTATCAAAGTTCTCACATTGTTTCAGGAAAAAAGGACTAGGATTTGGATCCCTTTGCTACTCCTTTTGAATATTTTTTCATTTGATGATGTTGATTTAGCCTAGACCCCAACCCTGTGACCTCTGGGTTATTAAGATAACTTGGAAGCTTACATGAACAAACATTTAAGGAGCATTCTGTGTGTGAAGGACACTATATTAGGCTCTGGAAAACCAAAAAAAAATAAATCTGTTCCTATGCTCATAGCCTAATGGGTCAGACAAACACGTGAACTGGTCCCTTCAATTGAATTCTGAAAGGCTTGTATGAGATGTAAACACAAGGAATTATGGAAAACTCACCTGGTCAGAAGGTCAGGAAAAGCTCATGGAAAAGGTAATGCGTGTAAGTTAAATGACAGAGAAGGAATAGGTATTAACTAAGAATAGAAGAGAACAGAGGGCATTAAAAACAGAGGAATCAAATAAATTTAAGTGTGAATGACACAACGTGTGCTGACACTGACAAAGCATCATTATCAGAAGCAAAAAGAGCAGGAGATGGAAGGACTTCTGGTTTTGGTTGTGGACAAGATTCTGAGGAAACATAACTGCTGAATCCCTTCCCTGAATACTCTGGAGGAACTACAGGGGGAAAGAAAAAAAACTGTAAAAAACACCTTAGATATATTTTAATAAGAGATTAGAAAGAATATATTAATAGAAGGAGAACTATACTATGTTCATTAAGAGGAAATCTTAATATTATACATTTATCAATTCCTCCCAAATTGATCTCTCTGTTCAATGTAGTTCCTCCAGTTATGGAACTTGAAAAGTGATTTCTAAAATATGTTCTAAAGGTTAAAAATTAAACCTGCAAGTTTAGCCAGGACATTGCTGAAGCAGAAAAGCTGGAAGGAGTGATATCAGTTACTAGCATCTATTATGAAACCACAGATATCACAGAAGTGTGAAAATAGAGCAGAAATAGACACATTGACCAATTGGCTAGAAGAAAGAAAGCAAAGCTACATGTGCGGGGGAGCTTGGTATACTTCAGAGTAGTATGTGAGACTACAGAGGAGAGAACGGATTAAAAATCATTCTGAAAAATGCATATATAAATAGAAAAATAGAACAATTAACCCCTACCCTATGCCATGTACAATGTTAATTCCTAATGGATTAAGGTCTTATTTATAAAAAAATTAAAACTCTTTGCGGAAGTATACTTTAGATCTCAAAGATTAACTGGACCTTTAAATTAGACACAAAAGTATTTACTATAAAACTAATGGCAAAAAATTTTACCTCATTAAAATTAATTTAAAAACACCTTAAATAAAGTGAAAACTAAGAGAAGATATTTGCAATAATCATCTAATAGAGAAGTAGTCTAAAAATCAAATAAATTTTGAAAAACAGGCAAACGTGAACAATAAGGTTGATGAACACGTGAAGAGCTGTTTAGCATACTTGGTGAGCCAAGACCATGAAGTCATATTTTATATACTTTCAATTGGCAATTTTGAACAATGCAAGTGATGGACATGATGGAATCTGCAGAATCTTCTCTGTATCGCTGTTGAGAGGAAAAATTGGTGCAAATGCTTTGAAATCCATTTTGTTACTACTCTCTAAAGTGGAGTTTTTAATAAATCAATAACCTGGATAACTATTTCTAGGAATATTCTTGAAAGAAATTCTTGTACATATACAGGCACATCATAGCTGCACTGCTTACAGTTACAGAAATATAGGAACAAAAATATTTCATGTCAGTGAGAGTAGATGAATAAATGGAATATTAGATATATTCACAAAATGAAATATTAGACATCAGTGAAAATTGATGACCTACCATGACTCATAACCAAAGGCTTAATATTAGCAACATAATATTACATGAAAAATTCCTGAATACATGGAACAGCATGACATTATTTTTATAAAGTTTATATCCAGTTAAATAAAAGGCATTTTTAAGGAATACACATAAATGCTATAAATGTATTAAAAAAGAAAGCAAGTTAAAGATGAGAGGCTTGAGGATGAAGGTAACTTTGGATAAAGAAAGGCAGGAGTTGGGGTGGTGTGTGGGGACATTTGGTTAGATGTACTTATTGTCAAGGTCCTAGCTTTAATTTTACAAGGTGGGTTTATGGTTGCATATGTTTAAAAACATCTATATAGCTAGATAAATAAATGAAAGGATATCATGAGCTAAATGTTACCTTTATTCCAGTTCTGTGCACCTGAAGTAGATAAAAAGAGGGGAGGGAGGGAAGGAGAAAGAAAAGAGGAAGAAGGAAAAGAAGGAAGCAAGGAAGGAAGAAAAAAGGAAGGGAAAAAGGGAAAGAAGGAGAGAGGGAACAAAAGAGGGAAGGAAGGAAGGAGAGAAGGAGGGAAAGAAGGAAGGAGAGAGGAAGGAAAAGGAGGAAGAAAGGAGGGAGGGAGGGAAGGAAAGAGAGAGGGAGGAAGAAAGGAAGAAGAGAGGGAGGGAGGAAGGGAGTGAGAGGGAGGGAGGTTAGGAAGGAAAGAAGGAGGAAGGAAGGAAGGAGGGAGGGAGGGAGGAAGGGAGGGAAGGAAGCAAAAAGGAAGGGAGGAAGGAAGAAAGGAAGGAAGGAGGGAGGGAAGGAAGGAAGGAAGGAAGGAAGGAAGGAAGGAAGGAAGGAAGGAAGGA